>VZRI01013079.1:0-44625 GCA_013397515.1 Upupa epops
TAGCAGTGGAACTAGGTGTTCCCACCAGGCCTCATGAGTTGGGAGACAGAGAGACCAGAATGAGGCCATCAGAGTTGGAGAGGCAGTGGTCAGAGACCTGCTACACCACTTAGAAAAAAACAAGATTACAGGGCCAAATGGGTTGCACCCAAGGGTGCCGAGAGAATTGGCAGATGTGCTCGCCAAGCCACTTTCCATTATTTACTTGAAATCCTGGCTAGCTGGGGAGGTCCTAATGGACTGGAAGGTGGCAAATTTAACACCCATCTACAAGAAGGGCAGAAAGGAAGATCCAGGAAACTACAGACCTATCAGTCTGACCTCAGTACCAGGGAAGGTCACNAACTACAGACCTATCAGTCTGACCTCAGTACCAGGGAAGGTCACAGAACACATTATCTCAATTGCACTTCACATACAGGACAACCAGGGGATCAGGCCCAGCCAACAGGGATTTATTAAAGGTAGGTCCTGCCTGACAAATCTGATCTCCTTCTGTGAGATGAGGGAAAGACTGTGGATATTGTTTACCTGGACTTTTGAAAAGCCTTTGACACTGTTCCCCATGGAATTCTCCTTGGTGTTCTGGCTGCTCATGTCTTGGATGAGCATACAATCTGCTGGATAAAACACTGGTTGAACAGCTGGACCATAGGATTAGTGGTTGATGGAGTTAAATCCAGCTGGTGGCCTGTCACAAGTGGTGTGCCTTAGGGCTCGGTGTTGGGACGATCTCTGTTCAGTGTGTTTATTGATGGTTTCAATAAGGACTTAGAGTGTATCATTTGTAAGTTTGTAGATGACACCAAGTTAGGTGGGAGTCTTCATCTTCCAAAGGGCAGGGAGGCTCTTCACAGAGACTTGGATAGATTGTAGCAATGGGCCAATGTTAATGGCAGGAGCTTCAACAAAGCCAAGCGCCAGGTCCTGCACTTGGGTCACAACAACCCCATGAAATGCTACAGACTTTGGGAGGTGTGGCTGGAGAATGGTGTGGCAGAGAGGCACCTGGGNCAACTAAGCTGGTGAAGGGCCCAGAGAATAAATCTTATGAAGAAAGACTGAGCTGGGGCTCTTCACTTTGAAGAAGAGAAGGCTGTGAGTAGACTTCATCTCTGTCTACAACTGCCTGAAAGGATGTTGTGGAGAGGTTGGTGCTGGTCTCTTCTCACAAGCAATTAGTGATAGAACAAGAGGGAAAGGGTTCAAGTTACAACAGAGCAGGGTTAGACTAGAAAAGAATTGTTTACAGAAATTGTTTAAAATTGTTTAAAAAAAAATTGTTTAAAAAAATTGTTTAAAAGAATTGTTTCACAGAAAGTGTGGTCAAGCACTAGAATAGGCTTCCCAGGGATGTGGTTGAGTCTCCATCCCTGAATGTGTTTAAAGATCATTTGAATGAGGTGTTGAGGGATATGGTTTAGGGGTGAACCTGTAAGGTAGGGTGAACCTGTAAGGTACGGTAGATGGTTGGACTCAACAATCCGGAAGGCAGTGTTGGAGGACACTTCAAGCAAACAACAGTTGGAAGGCTGAAGACAGCTTCCACACACAAAACTGTCCTGAAGGTCATATTGGGCAGTTGTGATGTTCCCTTCCAGATTTAAAATTAAGGGCTTTGACTATTATCTCACATTATTTATTTTCCATTGAAGGAATGGAAAGAAGAAAAGAGCTATAATTACAGCTGAGATAGAAATGGTGTTTCTTTCTAAAAATATTTCATATTTAACCATACTTATTTTCTGCTTCGCAGTGTTTTCAAACCAAAACTGACCATGTTTAAAAAAAGGAAGACAGCAACTTTCTCGCTAACAGTGGTGAACAGAAGGTAGATAACTACCTATTGAGTATGTTGGGTTTATATATATACATATTGAGTTTATATTCAAATATATGTGGGTACCTGTCATTAATGCAGCCCAACTAAATAACTCATGGTTACTAGAATAACCGATTTGCCTGAGATCAATCTTCCACCACCTATCAAATCTGTTCTGTTTCTGTAGATGCAAGGTAACATTTGTTTTGCAGGAGTAGGGAGTGCACTTACACATTTCAGGAGACTTAGATTCATCTTCTAATATGTTCTTGGGCCGTCTGAGTTACAGACTTTGCCATTTGACAAGAGTCTAAACCAGCTGAACTCTGTAAGATAGCAGTGCAATGAAAATCAGACACTTAAGAACTTTATCTGGTCACCTGAGGTACTCAAGTGGTACAATAAAGTTGCACTTTATTGGCTGGCTGTAGTCTGGATGGATATTCTTGGACTTTAATTTCTTTTCCTCTAAACTCTATGTAGAAGGATAAAGAGAATATTTCAGTCAGCCTTTCACTGTCAGTGATTTCTTGACAAGCTGCACATTTATGTCAAAGAAACTGAGGAGGGCTGGGTGCAGGAGGGACATTCATGAATGTTCAGCAGCACACTAGTACTGTCTTCTATTTGGTGTTATCTGCATTTTTGAAAATTTTGTTACTGCTTTCCCATGGAAAGGATCCAGGTACTAAACCTTGCTCAATGACATTGGCTCTACACAGAATATGGGAGTGGTCCAGAAAGGCTTGTAAAACTACTTCAGTGGTTCATCATGGAAACGACTCACCAGCACACAAACCAAAATGCAGAACACTGCGAGAGGCTAGTCACAGTCAAATCTCAGGATATCTCAAAGAAACATCTATGGAATGAAAACTGAGTCTGGTTTGAATGGCAGAATTGTCCAAGAGTCCCTGCATGCCACACATGGAAGACACCACCCTGAGTGCAGACAAAAAAAGGGGAGGCAGCCACTTTTCTTGCACTTAATTTGCAAAAAAACTCTGAGCTAACTCTGCAGCTCAAGTCCAGCTGAGCTTAATATCTCCAGCACAGACCTTAACTGACTCATCATGCATTCTTGGCCATGAGGCCCTGCAAATTTCTTATGACACCTGTTTGGTATAGTGCAGAGTTTGCAGTGTTCATCTCCAGTACTCTCACCACACCTGAGGTCATATAAAGTACATATTGCACAATCATTTCCAGCATCAAGCTACTGATAAATCTGACTATACCAAAACAAAGTCAGGACAGAGAGGAAGATTTGTAACATGTATTGAGTAGTGAAATATGTGCCTTATTCTGTGTTAAGAAAAAGCTTGGTGTCTCTGGCACTCCTAATTTCCTGCATGGAGTTGAAGAAGAGAATCAGGAAAGCAAAAGCAAGAAACACATGGTTTAAAATAAAGACAGTTTAATAAGCTAGACAAAGCTGTATCTGCAATCAAAGTAAAAATGTTCTGTTTTCTGAGGGCCTCAAACATTTCAGTAAGATACTGCAAATGATGCTGCAGCAGGATGGCTTTCCATGTGTTGTGGTTTGAAAATTATCAAACTTTTGAGTGTTAATTTTGGCACTTTTAGGCCAAAAGGCCATTGTATTTTGAAACTGGGGGTAGCTTTCCCAGCAGACCCCCTATATCAGTGTCCTGAGACTACAGGTGATTGGTGGACAGAGTCCACCAGAAGTATGCCTGAGATGTCAGGGAGGGCTGAAGTCTGCAAGAGGACCAAAAAAGAAACTATTCCACAAGCATCAAATGTATACTTTGTGCTGGATTTCTGCTGCCCCACCCCCACTCTTTTCCCTTCTGGGAATGGGGTGAAATTGTGTGTGTGTGTGTGTGGTGGCTTTATGGTTAGTGTTGTTGTACATTCTCTTTCTTCAGGGCTTCTCATCTATAGCCAAAAAACAATGTTAGCTGTCTCACATTTCTCTCAGAGTGTGTGTAAAGGCATTGTGATACAGTTTCTGTTTCACCTTTTTGATTCTTTTACTTAATTGGGGATTTTTCTTTTTCTGATTGGACATGGGTTTGATAAATTCTTTTCTTTCTGGAAAAGTTTCTTCGTTGCCTGTTTAATTATTGCCAAGAGATGGTTGCTGTTCTTGAATTGCAGGCACCAACCCAAACCGATTTAGACTCTTGCTCTAAACTGTTACGCCATGATTCCTGCAAACCTAAAAATTCATCTTTAGAATATGCATAAAAGTTTGTTTTCCAAAACTATGCTATACTTCTTTTGATGGTGTACTAGTTAATTCTCCAGGACTTTTATGACCAGACTTCCTTCATAATCATTAGATCTACTTCTATCTCACAAAAACAGAAATAGGAAACGTGATCATGTTACTGTAGGAAAGAGGCAAGGTCAAAATTCAGAGAAATTCTACTTTTTATCTCCTCTATAGTCCCAGTTCATAACAGAAGTTTAAAAAAAAGCAGAACTTCGGTAAAATATTATGGTAATTTTTTCCCTAAATTATGAGTCACAGTAAGCAAAGCCTTTCTGACACCCATTTTAAAAAAGTACTTCAAGAGGACACTTTTGGTATTTAAAGGACAAAGAAAAATCAAAAGAAGAAATATACAGATACTAGTAGTAGTCTGTTAAGTATTTCTGCTCTTCATAGAAGAGCTGTTTCTTTCATGAATGTATTTTTTATTGTTGAACTTACTTTATTTAAGTAATTTTTTATGTTTCTATTCTTCTAAAGTATAGTGAGAGACAACAATATGTCTTCTTTAAACTGATTATTTTATTAAAGATAATTAAAGATTTAGTTCATCTTCTGAGCACACTACCATCATTCTGGTGACTGCATAAATGGATGAGTATCAAGTGAATATTATGAACCGCATTATTACCTATAGAGAAATGCTGTTTTTAGAAGTGCAAGCTAAGTATCTGGGGATACCAAAGTGCCAAATATATCACAACCAATTGCTTGATAGTCCCTTGAATAAAATACTCAAGAACTCAACTGAACTCCTTCAAAAATCATTAGACTTTTTTTATAGGAATAGACTGAATTTAGAAGTGTGGTTGTTAAAACAAAAGAATTTTAAACATGGCTTAATTTCAATGTGAAACAGCACATAGGGTCTGATAGAAGAAAAAGTGTCTGAAGCAATAAGAATAATGGTTGCCCAGCAGTTGGTCATAGACAAATTTATTTAAGTTGTAAAACATCAATTAGAATAATTAACTATTGAAACCTTTAAGGGATTATTTTGCATAGAGACCAATTTTTTTTCACAAACAACTTTATTTTATTTAGAAATAAATAATTTTATGAGAAACCTCTTTCCCAAAGTCTGCTAATTATTCTTCTCCATATTTGAACTTTTTGCAAGGATATGATAATTACAGTTCTTATTTTGTCATAAAATATAGTATCAGATAAAACAGTCAGTGCTTAACACCCAACCCCCATGCTTTTGAATGTAAGACTAACTTACAAGAGTTTTCTTCTTGTGTAGGAATTTCAATTAACAGTTTCCACTGAAAAAAATCATAACTCAGGTATTCCATTTGAGATTCTTCTAATGGAATTTTGTTCTTCCCCAACTAGTTGTAATCTCCATCACTTGGAATTGCTAGGGCAAGAATGGGTTGCTTTCCAAAACAAAGGATAATGTTCAACTAAAGACTAGATTTGAGACAGGAATTCTTCAGTGGGATTGTGCTAGAAGACTAAATGCTTCCTATGTCCATGATAAAAAGAAAAGAATTTCTGACCTGTATTCTTATGTGTTTCTGGAACATTGTAGCAGAGCTGAGCTGAGCTGGTATTTAGGCACATTCTTTGATTCAAAATTAACTATAAGCATAACTTTTCCCTGTCCAAATAAACCTGTGAGATTTTATCTACATAATTGTAGCATAAACTCAACTTTCAGAAATTAAAACTTTTAGCATACCAATGTGTTACTATTACCGGAGATGTATTGAAATATAAAGAACATTCTGTTAGTAGAAAAGTCTTTAAGAATTTTTATGTTTCAACTAATATTCTTAGCTAAATATAAATGTAAACATATATACAAAAGAAATATTAAATTAAATAAGTTTCCCATTGCTGAGGAAGCTCAGTGAGCCAGGTGAAGCACCATGCCATCTAGTAGGTACTTGAAGATCAGCCTTGTGCTAGGCGTTTGAGGTTCAAGGTCATTGAATACTTAAGGAGTAAGCTACAGGATAGGATTCATACTATGGCATTATATTGTCAGTTGTGCTTTCCTTTGCACTTGGAATTACTAAATACATTAATTTCTATTGATTCAGCATGAATTATCTTGAATATTATAGTTAAATACATGGGTAACTCTTAAGAAATAATGTGGCAATGGGGTTTTTTTCTATCTGGTGTATTTTCCTTGTTTCTTTCCCTCTCTTTTTTCTGTTGTACAAGACTTTACTGTATCTGCTGGTGGAATGAAAAGGGAAAAAATATAATGGCACTATAGCTGATCATAATTACCTTCTTAATTTTATTCAAAACTAATAAACTTGGGTAAATCCTTCACTAAGTGAAAGGATAACACACAAAAATGCTTTTGTTTAGAAGATGTAAAGTTTTGTTTCACTGTTTCTGCTCTAAAGACTGATATTTCATATACAGTGTTCCAAGTCACATTTGGTGGTTTGCAGGCTTAAATTTTGGACTGAAGTAAAACGTAGAGGAAATTAAGATGTTAAGTTTTTCATGTCTGGGTTTTGCTATAACTGACTCAGCAGTTAGATATTTTTTAGAATTGACTGTGAGACAATTACAGAATTATGTATTAGAATCACAAGAAATATTCAGAAAAGCTTCCTCTATGCAAAATTTAAAGTGGTTTGCTATTTTTACATATCCATTTTTTTTTACAGGTCAGGCCTAAAGAACCCTAAAAAGTCCTATTTCTTTTCAAAAAAACACAGTGAAAAGTTCCTTGGATTGTTTTGAGAAAACTTGTTTCTTTCAATGACACTCTCCCTGTCCAGCTTTCTAACTATAACGCAGAATTATCTGCTTTGGTAATAATGGCTATTGTAATTTTACTTTAATCAGTTGATACTTTAATTGGACAATTATCTATGTTAATGTGTGTACTTAACTCATTAAATAAGTAATTCTCTGAATGTCATAGGCAAGTAAGCAGTTTGCATCAAATGGGAAGTGGCAGACTAGTTGTAGACAAATGTCTGATTTGATGAGTGTGTGCAAGAATACTTTAAGAGGATAGAGATCTACCTCCTAGAGAAAAGCACAGAAGCAAAGAGGGACTCTGACAAGATTTCCATGTAAAATTTTGTCATTTTTTTCCCTCCAGTGGAGTTTCCAAAACTTTCATTGGTTCCAATTTTCAAAGAGAACTAGTAGTTACCAGCATCAGACTATTCTACATTAGAAGAAATGGGAAAAGACTAAGACTGTGGCAGTCTGAATCACTCTGCAGGCAAGTTGGAAAGAAAAGAAATACAGTAGAAGTGACAGGTAAGCTACCTTGACAAAGGGAACTTCTAAAACATGGTTCTTCTGAACAAGCATTGCTTTGGAAATGAGATTCAAGAGTGTAAGATGTGTTTCATTTTTGCTTCGCTAAAATGTTTCTCTTTTTAGTATTTACTTTTAACATTTCTTTTTAAATAAAAATAGATCTTAATAAATTACTTTTCGGTAAATACTTAAATTTGTGTCACATAAAGAAACTACGCACTGCTACTGTGTCTAGAGTGAGTTGTGGCTGGCACTGTAAAGGAGGAAAAATCCGTAAGTGAGTTTAAATGCCTCTTAGTCAAACTCATCATAAAGATATTCACTGAATTCCAGTGCTAACAACATTTGGCCTAATTTCTTTTTCATGTTTAATTTATTCTTATTTTGAGACATAAAATTGTCTGGAACTTGTAGCACTCTTGTACTTAGCTACCTATGGCTCCACAAGTTCTCTGTTAAATATAATCAAATAGTATAATCTAACTGAGTCATCATTGTTCAAGTGTAGCATACAAGGGTGATTATAGACACCTACAGTCTAAAATGACAATTACAATTATTTTCCTTTAGCACTGTTAGGAAAGCCCACTAGTACCCTCATGGCCTCTTGCTAACATGTTTAGTATCTTCAGAGACCTATGACAGTACTAAAATCTGAGGAGGAATAAAAAAAAAAATCAAAAAAGATAGTTAAGTTAAACTTTTACAATTTTATTAGTATTTTACTCGTAACTGTTACACATTAGAAGTTGATTCCTTTACATGTGAGGCACCTGTAAAGACTACAAAGTATGAACCTATGTTTCTTATGAAAATCTAGGAATCTTTGAAAAGGCAGTTTTGTCTTACAAATATCTATCTAGCCAGGGCTTTTGAAGGATTTTTGTAATTCAAAACAATAAATGCAGTTAAAGAACTACATTTCAAACATTAAGTAGGATGATTGAGTAACAGGCAGTACTGCTCAGCTAAGTTAAAGCACTGTAGTTCTGCTTAGTCCTGAATCTGTTGAGTAACCACGGGATGTTCATCTTTCTTTCTAATGCTACTTAATTAATTTCTCCAAAGATACACATATGAGTTGCATGCCATCCCAGATATGAGCTTAGAAATGCCAATGTGAACTACAGTATTCAACATGTCACTCACATCCCAGGTGATTTGGGGATAATGCTCTGTAAAGACCTAGGCAAACACATTTCCAGAGCTCTTTGATCTCGTTACAGAAATCAAGGTGTGTCTGCAGATCCTTCTGCAGCAAAGATTTAGCTCTTACACAATTTCAAGTTTGTGCTCCACATGGCAAATATTTTCCACACCTAGCTCAGAAAAAGACAGTGTGCCACCTCTCATTCCTCCACTGTTTTAAACTGTTTCTTGAAACTCTGTTCATGGGGATCATTGAATTTCTACTTCACTATATTGTGTAATTAATATCTTACAACCATAAACCACAAACTAATGTTGGCTTATTATGGCGTCTTGTAGTCATAGACTTCTTGTGTTTTCTGTAAAAAGTGACAAGACCTGCCTTACTGTGCACACTGGATTATTTTCTGAGTCTTACAAAAATTTGTGTAACACCTAACTCAAAATAGATTCAATGGGTATGACTCAAAGAATAATCTCACTCCCTGTGTGTAACTTGCCATAAAGTCTTCTCAGATAAAGAACATCAGAACTATGTTGGTTTTTTATGGCAGAGTCATAACTTCAACTTCTTCAGAATTAGAACTGCAAATCCATTCCCAAGAGAAAGTGCCTTCTGTAAGCCACTTAGAGCCACGGAACAGCTGAAAGTAGCTATGTAAGAGCCTGCCTTCTACACTGACTACTAGGAAACAAACAACAAACTACAAAGTGTGTCAGAACCAGGAAAGTGCAGTAGAATTGTACAGCCACTCTGCTCTTTCAGTAAATTAGAGTCAGGAACCCTAATTCAGTTTAGAAACTTCCTAAAATGAATGCCACATCTCAGGGACTATTTCTAATAACAACTCATGCTCTATCTTCTGTTAGTTTCTCCAGTCCTTTCCTGAAATTTCACTCATCAGATATCAGTGTTTCACACCACATAATTACAATCATCATGGTCAGCCGTTGTCTTAACAGTGTAAACTCACCAGTCTTCATAAAGACTTTTGTAAACATTAAAGTGAATGTCAAATGGACTCTTTGTGGCAAACAGACTGTAACAGCCAAGATAGACAAAGCACAAGAACTATTTTTTAAGTGGTGACAGAAAAGCATTACAAGAATGAATTCTTAGTGAATTGTCATAAAATTGAGAAGTAGTTAGGGAGATATCATCTGTAACTCTAATTTAAGAATACATACATTTCTGTAGTTGGCACATAGATTTTCCAGACAATCCAGCAAGCTTTTACTCCTAAAGAGGGTTGAACGAAAAGCTTTTGGCCATAAAGATGGTTGAAGGAGAACCAGATCTCAAATGTGACCTGCCATGTAGCATCGTTTCTGTGTTGCAGATACAGGCCTTAGAGGGGAAGAATGCACTCTGATGCCATGAACTTGCCCTAACACACTTGTTTGAGACAGTTGTTAGAAGAGAAAATTAATATTAGCGAAACTCTACATTAGGGTGAATTTATTTAATGGAACATTAAAAAAGCATTGTTCCAGGTATTTAATGGAACATCAAGAAAGATGTTTTCCTAATGGATAGGAATGCTAATTATTTAAAGATACCAGATTTATAGTGGTGAAGAAACTCTATAGTGAAAATCTCTTATTTTAATAACATTATGTGGCATCATTTTTATTAATTCCTCATTGACTGAGTAAGAGAGAGTACAGTTCAGAGAGCATTGCCCCTGATGCTTAGGAAACAGACTTACTTCCAGAACTGGCCCTAGTAAGCTCGGCTACTGTGCAACCATGAAAAATTAAACTCAAGCTTTACTGTGTCCCTAGAATGATCATTTTATTTTGCAAGAAAACATTCAGCTGAGCTCTCACATGCTTAAATTTCTGGAGATGAGCATGATTCTGTCTTTCAGTCTACATTTTCAATCCACATTAGAATGAGTGATTTAATTTCTGAAAACTGGTATTTTAAGAAACTGAAGGTATATTAATGTCATAGGTGGTCTTTTTAACAAAACAGCTTAAAGTTTATTTCTTGCCCTAATATAAACTGTTACGGTTTCTTTTACCAGTTGCCAATTCTTTCACTGACAGCAGTTTGAGAGCATCGGATTAATGAAAGTCTTTGCATTCTGTATCTGGATAGACAGTCAGACAGACAGGTAGATAGACAGATATGTTGCACACCTTGAAATAATTCTGGTAGCATTGTACCTAATCACTGTGGAGAGACAAAGATGTTGTGACTGAAACCATGATCATGGAACCTGCTTTTGTCCATGCAGACCAACCACGGCAATGGGTCTTCCTCTAAATTAGGCACAGCCTAATGCCAGCACTAGAGACAAAGGCTGCTTAAAAACTCCTTGCAAAGTTTCTGATACTGAGCAAGAGGCACAAACCCCTTTAGGCAGCAGATAGGCTATGCCAAAACTCCTTTGGAAAAGTCTCCGTCTAAAGCCTCACAACTGAGTGAGAAAGAAGTGGGAAAGCAAAGGACATTCCTCATTTCTGCCAAGGTAAACCCAACATTTCAGTAGTATTATTGAGACAGAATTCTCCTATATCCTACAAAAGATTCTTGTCTTTGCTGTGCAGGGGAGTGCAAGGCATTAAAAGCACTACAAGGGGTTAGATAAGCACTGCTACCTTGTCCTTGATGGAGCAGTTCCTGTTACAGAGCATATTAGGTCTCTGAGCATGGATTTCACCTGAAGGGGAAGTCACTGTAAATGCCAGAAAGTGGGGGGAGGGAACTTAACCACAGTTAGATTAATTACACTTAATTTATATCTAGTGTTTAGTAATCGTCAGCTGTATACAGCATAAATGTAAATGAGTACACAAAACTGATCATGCAAGACTTAGAAATCTTTGGAACTGCAGGAACAAGTTCAGTGGAGGGCCAAAAGGATAATCAGCTGGCTAGCATATCTCCTATGAAGACAGGCTGAGGGAATTGGGGCTGTTCATCTGAAAGAAGAGAAGACTCCAAGGGGATCTTAGAGAAGCTTTCCAATCCCTGAAGGGGGCTGACAGGGAAGCTGGTGTGACCTTTTACAAGGGTCTCTAGTGATAGATCAAGAGGTGATAGTTTCAAGCTAAAAGAGGGTAGATTTAGATTAGACCCTGGGCAGCCTGACCTTGTGAAAGGTGACCCTGTCTATGGCAGTGGTGTCAAAACTATGAAGTCACTTTCAAACCAAGCCATTCTACGATTTATTCTAAGAATAAATGTTTATGAGAGTAAAAAATAAAAAATATTGCATTTTTCAATCACTTGAGTTTCAGCTTATAGGAAAGAATCACTGAGATTTCAGCCCTCATTTATCCACAAAGCAGATACTAAATATAATATGTCCATAAGCATATCAATGTTTATCTCCCAGATGAGGGCTACAGGGTAACTGCAGATATCTCATGCTTTATGTTTCATTCAGTAACAGAACATTCCTGAAAGCATAAAAATTGTAATTGTATAAAACTTAATTAGAAATATTAATGATTTGTTTCTTTTATGTAAAAAACAATAAATACAAAATCATATTCTGAAATATGCCTATGAGATTCTGTATAAAAATTTGAGTTCCTGTGATTCAAAATTTTCAGCAGAGTGTGTATCCAATTCTTATGCTAAAACATCCAGAAAATACTGCTTTCTTGCTTTTTGGTAGAAGGAAAGTAAGTAACATATCTCATAAGTACTTGTCATTGGACTATTTTTTTCTAAGATCATTGCATTATTATGAAGAAAATACTAAATTTTCTGTGGGAAACAAGCTTGTTGTCTAGAGACTAGAAATAAGATTGGAAATCCAGTTTTCCCCTCAGATATTTTCCATCAATATTTTTCTGCCAGTCCTAGTAAAAGCTGAAGACTTGCATTTTTATCAGATTTTATTGCTGTGAGGTACTTCAGACACATTATTTCAAGTGAAAAACCATGGAAAGGTTGGAGGGATAGAGAATTGGAGTATGTGGCACTGAATTGATGGCAGACATAGGAGATTGGGAGAATGTACAATTGCATTTACATCTTGATTCTGTGACAACAAACTCTGAATTGGCTCAAGTAATATGTATAATCTCTGTGCCTGGCCTCTGCTTTTATAAGGAAGAAAAATAATGCCGTAATTGTTACATCACTATGCTGTGACAATCCTTTCCATCTCTTCCAGGCCCATCTGGGTGTACCACTGCCATTCTGTATGTATTTCTGTACTGACTGTATTTGCCACATCTGCACTTCTAAGTTACATTAGAGCCTCAGATCAATGCCCCAGCCTTGTCTTGGTACTTTGTTTCTGTCACAGTGAGGAGGGAGGGAGTAAGGAAGGCAGGCAAGCAGGAAGGCAAGAAGGCAGGCAGGAAGGTAGGCAGGAAGGCAGGCAGGCAGGCAGGCAGGCAGGCAGGAAGGCAGGTAGGCAGGCAGGCAGGCAGGCAGGAAGGCAGGAAGGCAGGAAGGCAGGAAGGCAGGAAGGCAGGAAGGAAGGAAAAGATAAAGAATGAAGGAAAGAAACAGTAAGCAGGAAAGCAAGACAACAAGAAAAGGAGGAAAATCAAGAAAGAGAGCAAGAAATAAAATGCAATAAACAAGAAGGAAAGAAATAGAAGAAGAACTAACCATAGAGAACCAAAGTAGTCTTTCCTTCCAATGGAATTTCTCCAGAATGTCATTTAGCCCAGAGGGTAATAGCAGTAGATTCCCACAATGTCTTGATGGATTGGTGTGAGTTACTCATATCTTGATTTTTTCCAGTATGATTCATAAGTTTTACACTGGGAAACCCCAGAATTAACTTTGATGTAGACCCTAGTTTTCTTGACCTATGAGTTAGCTTCTGGCAGTTGGCTTTTTGGCAGGGGCCAGAGCGGCTGTGCTTTTACGTTTTTCAGCAACACAGAACTGGAAACTGTGCTTTGCAAGTGAGTCATCAGCTACTTTGTTTGAATCATATGTAAACAGCTCCATCTACCAAACACAGCTTTGTTCCTCTGTTAAGAACTTTGGGAACCTACTCTTAACTAATTATTGTGTGTTGTCAACCCACTAGGGACTGAATTTGATGATCTGTCCTCCTCAGCAATGACAGCATGAATTGTAATGTTAAAATGAATTGATGAGAGAAGACTTATGTCTGTGAGGAGCAGTGGACTACTGTGCTGCATGGACTGATGACAAATGGGAGACCCGGGGCACATGCTCCATTGTTCATTACATATGCCATAGGGAATGGGGTTATGATGTAGATTAGGCTCCAAATTTTCCCTGCTTTCAGTATCTGAAACTATCGTAAAGACTGTCTGGTCATGAAGAATACTTGGCCAGTGGTTGCCATCTATTTGTGAGTGTCAAAGCTACACCTAGAATCAACTTTAGTAGTGAATTGAATCTACCGTGTGGCATTTGCCTCTACATATAGTATAATTTTCCATAGCATTTGGTTTTTTTAGCATGGTGTACATATAAACCCCAGCATTCTCTAAAAACCATAAAAGTTCTGTTTTTCACAGTACTCCAAGAAGCCTATTTTGATATTTCTAGGTTGTGCAAAATTTGAATTTCTGTTTTGTTTTTTTTTTAACTTGCAACATGCCATTCCAAGTCAGTTCCAGAGTAACTATAAAACTGGAACAAAAAGGATGTTTTTTGATGACACATCCCTGATTCAGCTGGCCCTGAAAAAGCAAGAAGTTTCTTTGCCTAAACCTGCCAGTGGGAATCTGACACTGGTGGTTAGCAGTGGAATGCTTTATTAAACTTCAATAGCTCTTTGAAATTAAATGGTTTCGATTGCCACACAAATGAAACTGCAATTATTTACTCAATGGTAGGATGTTGGCTATACAATTCATTGAAGATACATTGGAGATTTAGTACATATGTAGTATTGTATTGCTAATCGGATATATGATAGGAGCCTGATTTCTACCTTAAATAAGTAAATATCTGTCCTACTGTTTCTTGAATTCAATCAGAACATGTACATTCACAAATATTATGCTGAGTTAAATCTATTAAATTAACTAATAATGAAATGGAAAGAGAGTACAAGACAATCATCTATCTCCTTTGACTGCCTTGCACTCCCCCTTTTCATAATGAAAGGCAGTATTCTCATGACTAACACTTAGTAGTTTCCCTTGAAAGGCCTACTGAAAAAGTACAGAATGTCCTTTCTTAGGAATATATTTTATTAATTGAGGTCACCATGTGTTCTTTCTGGGTTTTGCCATAATATTATGTTAATACCTGCTTGTGAGCAGGCCCTTAACACTAAAAAAATGTTGATAACCCATGTCAATCAATCTGAAGGCCATCAGACATGAAAACTCATTAAAATGTTAAATTGTTAAAACAACTGTGAGCTCAATAGGAACCAGCATCTTGTCAAGAATTTTGGAGCCATGATTGGTCATGTGTTTGTTAACAGTGGCAGTGCAATAAGTCTGTTGAGTCTAGATGCCTTGACAATTGCCTTTCTGAAGTCTTGAAAGTATGGGATGATGAGCATTGGATAGGAAATATTCAGATTCAACAGTTGTTACGGTGTATCACCAAATCTTATAGCACCTGGAAGCTCTGCTGAGGCTGATGTGCACTGCTGTCTGTTCTGAGAGGCCTGACACCAGGCAATATGGTTTGGACAGCTTCAAATTTTCCATTGCCTATATTGTCTGAGGTTTGCTTTGTTGCAAGATGTTACTCTGACATGAGTATTTTTACATGTCTATGAGACTAAACACAATATTAAAGATAAATACTCACTGCTTTTGTCTACAATTTGACACTGATTACAGCTTCCTGCCCTGTTTTCTGCTTCTCAGGCAGTTTTTGAACTATGTTATTGTCTTATGTTTCATCTTTCACTGCTCAGTTTCCTTATTAGTCTCTTGAAATGTGCTGAGAGCCGAATTATTCATGAAGCTGCTGAGTCCACTGAAAAGGAGTAGAATCCTTCCAAGGGAAACTGTGCTGGTTTGACCCTGTCATACTGTGGTCATATGAGTGGGGAAATCACAAAATGACAATACGTTTTTATGCACATATACCAAAGTAAAGGTTTGAAAGACCATTTGAGACTGTTTGAGATAGCAAAATTACCCAAAACAGAGCACGGTTTTTTAATTGATGGTGCATTGAAGTCTGTCTAAGTTTATTTTGAAATTACATAGTAAATGTTGAGGGGGAGGGGAGGTGTTCAAATTTTAATTCAAGTAGAGAATAGTCTTATAAATCCAGTGTTTTTCACAATTGTTAGCCACATTGGGATGACAAGAATATATTCCTCCAGTATCACATCTCTCCAAAACTGACCCAGCTATATTCCATAAAGAAAACAAAAGATGAAGTTGAAGGAGTGTGATCAGAAGACTACTTTTAGAATTTATTCTACTCAAGACACTTCTAGTAGAAAACTTACTCCACATTAATACTAAGTACTGAAACTCACAAAAAAATCATCATTTCCAGCTTATCAGGGATTCCTCATTGTGTATCTTTAAGAAAAGCTTGTTTTAAACATTACTTGGACTGAAAAGAAATTATTCCAGACTTAAAAAAAAAAAAAAAAAAAAAAAAAAGAGCAGGAGACAGGTTCACATTGGACTATGAACTACCACGTTGCTCACATCTGTGGTTCTAGAATTTAGAATTAGGCATGTCATGAACCTCTGCTCAATAACATTGGTGCCATCTCTTGCCTTTGTAAAAGTTACTCAAGCCCTAATGTTATGTTTCCAATTAAACACTTTGGCCTCAGCACAGAGTCTTTATAGGGAAATGTATTTGATTGGTTCAGGTCCAATCAGCTGTAATAACCAGCATGATCAGATCTGGGGAAAGATAGAAGCCCTGCAGGGGAAGAAAAGCACTGCTTTGCATTTGCAAATCAGTTGCACCAACAAATGTTAGAGGGATACTTCTAGAAGGAAGTATTTCTGCAAATGACAAAATCATGACAGGTACTTATTGGACTAAATGGAGTTTCAACCCCTGCTCTTGGCAGGATGTGTGCTGATGGCTATAATTTATAATTCTGGAGCCAAATCAAGGCAACTCGTCATGCTACATCTGCTAAGTTTTGGATGAGTTTCCTAGAAGCAAAATGCATTGCAAATCTACAGCATCATCTTTTGACTAGGCTGATGACAATCAAGACACAAACCCATGCAAGACAGTTAAGGATGTGTATATCCAAGAAGGGAAGAAAACACACTGAACACAAAACATTCATGGTGGATTATAAAGCAATATTCGTATGAGATAACACAGGATATTACACTATAGAATAATAAGTTAATTTCCTGACACAAATATATTTATTCTTCAAATGGCTTACAAATTGTTCTCCTTTTTTTTCTGTTGACTTACTTTTTGTGTATAAAAGCAATCATGAAAATAGTGAATGACTGCCTTCATGAGTTCTTGAATCTTCTCTTGTAAACCCACAATGCAAATATTCAGTATTTCCTTGCACTTTGTCTGTTGGTTGTTCTTTTGTTGTTGTTTTGTTTGTTTCTTTGATTATTTGTGGTGGAAGTCACATTAAAGTGACCTTGGAAACAGCCAAAACAGGACTTTATTTTTTTCACCTTATTATCACCTGCTGATTGCCCTTTCTGCACCATGAGAAAGCCAAGTTAAACATCAATCATATGTATCTTAATAGCATTTAGTAACTAGACCTAGACCTGTATTTTCAGACTAAAGAATTTGATAATTGAAAATGTGGAATCAGAAAGATGTAATGGCAATATTTTCAAAAAAAATGTAAGGTTTTCCAGTGGAAAGACATCACTGCTTTTGCAGAAGTTCAGTTGTAAAGCCCTGCAGAAGCAACCTTCTGTATCAATAGAGAAAATTGTACATCTGCTGAATACATAATCTCCTGCAAGGTAATGTTGTCCCCTGCAGTTCACACTGTAACTTCCTGAGCCACAACATAATTCTTTACTGTGTACTTGGAAATGGGGTCTGTCTTTGAAAGGAGACAATCCAAGATGTTAGTGTAACACAAGAGCCCAGACAAGCAAAGACTGCAAGCACCAGTCATCTTTGCCAGACAATGACAGGGGAAAAGTAACAAGGTAAAGGATTTAGCAATCAACAGAACATGACCAATTTGAGAATGTAATTGAATCTCCCTCTCTTCCATGTAGTATTAAGAGGGTTACAGTCCTAATACTTAGCATTTAAATAGAATTAAATCAACTTGTAATTTGTGTTCACACAGATGAAAATTGGACAAAGCCTTGGTGGCAGAGATATTTTTAAAGCATCTGTGTTTGTCTTCTACATTCCTCATCTTTGTCTACCAACAAACTTGCAGGGAAAATATCTGACTCATAACATTTTCAGCACAAGATGGAAAACCACACCCAGGTAGGCCCAAGGAGATCTTCAAAGGTTAGAGATTCCCAGTGCAAGTGGAGGGGAATCTACAAAGGTCAAACTTGCCCTCAGTCTTGCTTAGATTCCCCTCAAAGTACTCCTTACCCTACAGTAATGCTGAAAAGTACATAACAGGGTACAAATTTTTGTGTCCTTCAGCAGCTATCACTAATGTTCCCAGAATGAGTGTGATGACTTCAGGTTATTTCTGCAGAAAAAACATAATAGCAAAATGAATGCACTTAGTACTTTTGTAAACGAAGACACACATGCAGAAATCTGTTCATACTAGCCATTGTGTAGGAAGGCATATCTCTCCCTTAGCCTTTAACCATGCTGTGCATGAAGTAATCTCTCTGATAGGAGTCTGTTGTGAGTGCTTTTGTACTGACTATTCCTCTTGTTTTGGAATATCTCCAGAGTAAACATTGAAAGTGTAATGATTGCTTTGCATCTTCTAAGGAAAAGAGTGGGGGAAAGGTGTCTGCTACTTGGTAAACACCAAGCAGCCAGAAACATTTATTTCCTTTTTTTATGTCATCCTCCCATGTCTTCTATTATCAAGGAAAGGAAATCTGATTTCATTAAGTTCTTCAGGTTTTCATTTGCTTGGTCGTATTGCATTGGGTCATACTGCATTAACCTCAAGGCTTTAATGGCAGGGTTTCCTTTGAGATTGAGAGTTGCTCCTGCCCATTTGAATAATTCCTCATTTATTTCCTTTTTACACTTGTTCCTGCATTACATAACACATTTGTTTATTTGTATCTGAAAGAAAGAACTCTGATTTTCAGAGACAGAAACATTTCTGAGCACTACAAACTTTAAAGGATGTCTGGCACCATACTGCCCACTTGAAGTCCTATATCAACCCTGAGCACAGTCAAAATTCAGAACAAAAAAGCTGAGGGGTGTTTAGTTTCACATGGACACCATCCAGAATCTGTAATCTGTAGTCCCCAATTTTCTCTTGAGTGCCATCAATCAGTCATCAGCTAGATAGCTTAGCCTGTCTTTATGGATGTCACGAGTTGGTTTTCTACATTTATTATTTGAAGGAGGCCTGAGGTAATGCCCATGAAAATCAATCAGTACACAGGCACAACAATGCGACTAGTTTCATGTGAGGAGATTTGAATGGACACTGACAGTTTTTGTCACCACAGAAAGAGGTGGAGTGACACTGTCTCATGCTGTGTCCAGGGACACATAAGATGGCCTAACACCAGGTCTCAGAAGATTCAGTGCACTGGCATTTCCCCCTGCAAGTTCTCTCTCTGAAATCTGTGCAGAACACTACAGAGAAATGTGATCAGCCATACCCAAGTAGGGCTTGAACCAATCTCCAATCTCTGCAGCCTCTGCAAACTTGAAGGAAATAGTTTGAAGGTTCAAGATGATGCAAGACAAAGGATTTCTATACTGTTCTACAATGTTCTGCAGCCCACTGGTCAATCACAGTCAATCGTTACATAGAACTGACTGCTGGACAAAAACGACTGTGTACCTCATCCTCTGAAAACTGAGAATTTAGCTACATTAGCACAGTATTTTCTCCTTAATAATTAACTTTGATGCACTGACACTAAAGATGGCTCAGATGCAAAGGAAGTTAACACTTCTGTAAAAATATTTCTAAATAATTAATTCCTTTCTACTTTGCCTTGAAATCAAGTGCATCAGTACTGGTTTTCTTTTGAAAAATTCTGTTCTCAGATGGAAGGCAAATTTTCTTATAGCGTAAATCTTATCTCTTAGTTATGGGCTTTCTTTGGGACCCACAGATACCATGTAATCCTTCGTGTTGGTACATACTGTATTAAAACAAACACTGTTTTATTGACAGCAGAATATGAGTCATTAACCACTGCACTTCAGAAACCAAATGATACAGATTTCACTTGTGTTATCTCCTGGCTGATGCAAAGCAGGTTGGGGCAAACTGAATTCACCAAAAAAAAAAACCTGCTCAGGTTGCCAGCAGATAGTTTGTTTCCTGACAAATGGATTTTGTACAAAAGTTAGGATTTGATTCAATGCAGTACTGCCATCTCCTGGTCCTTTCTGCTGCAGCCTGAGGAGGAGCGGCTGCAAAATGCCAGTGGGAACAACTATCTGCTCAACCCAAGCAAAAATGGTGGATGCTCTTAAATTGTGACCCTGACAAATGCTTACCTGAATACATGAGCAGACTCCGCTTAGTTCATCTCCTGGAGCCTATGAGAACATGCTTCAGAGCAGAAAAAAAAGACAATAACTACGCATTATTATCTTCATCTGAAAAAATCAAACAGCAATAAAATGTGAGTGGTCATTAGGGTGCACTGTCAGCAAGTTTGCTGATGGCACAAAGCTGGCTGGTGTCACTGACACCCCAGCAGACTGTGCTGCCATTCAATGAGACCTGCACAGGCCGGAGAGCTGAGCAGGGAGAAACTTAATGAGGTACAACAAAGGTAAATGTAGAGTCTTGCATCTGGACAAGAACAACCCGAGGGACCAGGATAGGTTGGGGACTGACCTGTTGGAGAGCAGTGTAGGAGAAAGGGACCTGGGGTCCTAGTGGACAGCAAGATGACTATGAGCCAGCAATGTGCTTCTGTGGCCAAGGGGGTCAACAGCATCCTGGGGAGAGATCAGAAGGGAAGTGGTTAGTAGATCAAGGGTAGCTCTCCCCATTTACTCTGCACTAGTGAGACTTCATCTGGAGTATTGTGTCTAGTTCTGGGCCCCTCAGTTCAAGAAGGACACAGAGCTGCTGGAGGTGTCCAGCATAGAGCAACAAAGATTATGAAGGAAGTAAAACAGCTCCCTTATGAGGAAAGGCTGAGGGAGTTGGATCTCTTTAGCTAGCAGAAGAGGAGGCTGAGGGGTGACCTCATTAATGTCTACAAATATGTGAAGGGTGGGTGTCAGGAGGATGGATCCAGGCTCTTCTCAAGGTCGTGTAGTGATAGAACAAGGGGCAATGGGTGCAAGCTAGAATATAGGAGGTTCCATATAAATATCAGAAGGAACTTATTCACAGTGAGGGTAACGGAGCATGGGAACAGGGTGCCCAAGGGGGTTGTGGAGTCTCCTTCTCTGGAGACATTCAGGACCTGCCTGCATCTGTTCTTGTGTGACTTGGTCTAGGTGGTCCTGTTGTGGCAGAGGGATTGGACTAGATGATCTTTTGAGGTCCCTTCTGATCCCTAATGATTCTATGATTAGGAAGGGGACAATGTTGGAGGTACAAAACCAAATAAAAGAACTGCTGGTGTAAGTGTCTGATGGATAGCATGAAGTGTCTGTCGTTTAGCATAATTTCCCACCCTTCTTTGCTTAAAGAAATATAGCTGTAAATGTGTAGTCCAAAGAGTTCAGCATTAATTATTTTACAATTGAAAATTACTCTAAGTAATTTAATCTGTACTGGATTATAGATATATAAAAAAATAACAGACTAAGATTGTAATTCAATACACTTATGAATCACCTATTGAAATCAATGGGATGGCACACTAGCTCAAGATTATACATGTGCCTACATACCTCTCTGAGTCAAGGCTACATGGCAAAGAATAAATTAGGTTGCAAGACAATTAACATATCAAAGAAAACGTACATTTAAGATTGAGACATGCTGATGTCTTTGCGTAACAAAGCTGAAGACACAGTGGAACAATACACAAATAATCTATTAAAAATCTTTCATCTTTCAAGTTGGTCATCTAATTATTGACATAAGACTGTTGCTGTGTAAAGATCATTTAAGATTAAGTCATGATCTGTTAACAGATATGATAGGCAAATTTGTGCCCATGCCTGACTGGCCGCCTTAAAGAATGATCCACTAGTGCTTGTTCTTGGTGTATTCAGATAAAGTGGTTTTGATACTATCAAAAAATTGAAAGCTGTCTTGAATACATTGCAATACTTCCACTGGAACTAAACACTCATTATTTATTATTCATTCCTATGAAGATGAAACTTGGTTGATTTTTATTAATGTTATGTTAAACATTGTTATATGTTTGCAATTGATGGGGATTTCTCAAAGGAAACCTTCTTTCTGGTTTATGCTTCCCTTTTCAAATAATTGTTTGAGAAGGCTTTGAAGGTTAATAGCAATGCAGTGGCAAAAATATGCCTAAACACAGAGTTCAAAAGAGCATTTATGTTGACAAGTGTTGTTTTGTGGTTTTTTACTTAGTGATCATTTGACTGTAGCATTTACTGTGTCTCATGTAGCAAACCCACTAGCCATCATTGCACTGAAAGTTCTTTTTCTCCAGATACAAGTCAAATTAGGTACTTAGCACTTTGTATCTCATAGCAATACATTTGAGTGCATACTGTGATTTCATGTTGAGTATGTCACTCCAGAGTTGGACATTGCACACTTCTCTATGTTGGCATACTTTACTCACCTTACATGTGTTCCTATTTTGGAAACTAGATGGGTCTCCAGAAATGGATTTCTTAGCCAGAAAAGAAATTAGTAATAGATTGTGGTTTCATTTTGAACCTCAGCTGTTATTTAAAACATCAATGGGCTTTATGAACAATGTCTTCCAGCCAGGAGTCAAGTGTCAGCTATAGTGACTAAGAAATATTGATCCTGACAATCTTAAGAATGTGGCACCATGTAATTATTTCTTGTGTTGCTCACACTGAGAAAGTATATAGGTACCACCAACCCAGAACTGAGTTCACATGTTGTGCTTTAAACAAATATCAGAGACAGTCACTGACTGCCTCAAGAAGTGCACCTGTGAAAGTAAAGCCCTGACTTTGTCTGATTTTTTCTTTTTTTTAATCTAAATATTTTCCAATGATAGATGATGACCAAATGCAAGAGCAACACAGATAAAAAGGCATCCTGAGTCTGTACAAGTGGCAGTTTTCAGAGCCTCTGGATCAATATTTGGAAAGAAACTTAGTTGGGTAAAGTCTTTGCATCAGCACCTAAGCTCATGAATGTATGTTGCTTCTTCCTCATGAAGCTGTTAATCACAATAGTCCCTTCCCTTGGCAGGTAGGGGATGCCTCATTATTGCAGAGCTGTGCTACCTCAGGTTGCAAAAGAGCCTGCTTCTACACACCCAGGGAGTGGCTGGGGTGTAAGTGAAATGAATCATGGAACACATAAATTCATTCTGTCCTTCAAGGCTCACTTGCCAAATGCAGGGTACGAAAGTTTGAAGGGAATCATAAAAAGTCCTATCTTCAAGAAAAGCCTACTGCCCCTTGCAAGTAATCTCATTTATAATAAGACAAATAAGTCTTTGCCCCAGTAATAATAAGCTGCTAGTAGCTGTCCAAGGTTTATGTGTAACTGAAAACAGAGCAGCAGCTGGCTGCTTGCTTACTCCTTTGCCATCTTAGCAAGATGGGAAGGAAAAATAGGGAGAAAAAAGTAAAACTCCAAGGGCTGAGGTAAGGATGGTTTACTTGGACAACACAAAGAGAGAAGAAACAACAGAAATAGCAATAATACTAATGAAATAATACAAAAAATGAGTGACATACAACAAAACTGATCATCACACAGAACCTGCACATCCTTCCCCTGGTCAACTTCCTTCCTTGGCATGATGTCAGTATGACTGAATATCCTCTTGGCTGTATCCTTTGATATCCTGGCTGCCCACTCTCAGCTTTTTCTGAAAATTAATTTTATCCTAGCAGAACCCAAGACACCAAAATTTATGATGATTGGAAGATAAAGTGAATACTACATTTGAGCATACTCGAATAAAATTAATAGCAATAGGTTTTTTTTCAACATTATGTCTTGAAAAGGTAGCATTGTGTTCTCGTCTTATTTTTGTATGTCCTGTAGTTCTTATGGTGTGCTTTGCTGGGGGAGTGAAGGTATTGATTTACAAGATGTAATTTGACAAGATTTGCAGAGACAAAAAACCCCTGAGCTTATTACAAGGTTTTGAAGATAACTTAAATATCTTACCTGCTGCTATATTGGAGAGTAATAACCAGATGGAAACACCCAGCAAAATACTGAGGGTATTGGAAATTTGATATCAAAATTTGAATTCTTCTCATGGCCTCAGCTAGATTTGTGAGCATTGTTTATGTGCTCTAGATTTCACCATGCCTTACAGAATTGTGGAAGTAATGGTGGAAAATGAACTGTTATGTTTTGAATTCATCTGCAATCCAAAGTTTCATTCAATTCAGCCTTTTTCATCTTCAGTACATATTGTCATTATGCATTGATATCTAATCAAACCTGCTGATATATTTTTGATATTTTTATATTGGAAGGTGCTAGATGACCTCACTGTATTCAAGAGAAATTTGCACAGCTGTAGACCACACTGCAGCTGGTAGAAACACTTGTTCAATTATTCTGAAGAAGACTGAATCTTTCCTTTCAGGATAGGCCAGAAAATGGTGGTCTAATTTGTTAAAATGGTCATGGAAAGAAACCTAGAGGATATGTACTATTAGATGAACTGGCCTCTGTTCTATCAAAATTCTGACAGTAAAGTGCTTTCATCATAAGAGGAAGAAATACATGTGTTCTTCAGCATCGCATTCTAGTGAACACAACTAGAATAGTCCCAACACCAGGTGAGCAAAGAGCCTGTAGTTTTCAGTTTGCTTTTAAGAAGCAAGTCAAATGCACAAATAGTATCTCCTATATGACTATAGGCCAAATACCAGATGCACAAACAGAAAATTTGGTGCATGAATATCACAGTTTATTTTCATGCAACATACACAGGTTCTTTGAGAGTGCTGAGGATAAGTTTATAAACTATATATAGTTGTAGCTTCTGCAAACAACAAATTACAATTGCAAGTACCAACTTAATTTCCCAGGGAAACACCTGGTGTAACTGAGTTTGCAAACCTTACCAAAAGGCATCTCTTTTGAGCAGGGAGAGTGAAGGCAAACCCATTGATCTGTCCCTGTGGTGTGTTGGGTCAACTCCCAAATCAGGTGAGTTTCAGGTGTAATACTTACACATCATTACTTCAGGTTATGTGAAGTGTGTGGGTGAGACTGTTGTTAAAGTACCAGTGGCTCTGTCAGCAGTTAGCAAAACTGAAACCAGCACCTTTCATGTTATACTTCTTGGCAATCTGTACAAAACATACCTAGCTGCATTCTTCAGCCTCACCATAAGAACACAGATGGCAAGATGTCATCACTAGCCTTTGTATAAGAACAACATGTGTAGGGTGCTCATCTCAGACCATCAGGCATTTATGGGCAATTGAGTATTGTCTCTCAGCAACTCTTGAGCTTTGCAACTATCTTGCTGCCAATATTCAGTTCCAAAACTTAGGAAGATAAAAGCTGATATAGATGTGATGAATTAATCTGTTCATTATAAATAAATAGACATGGCCATACTTTGTCCACGTCTATAGTATCATAAGAACTGAACATTTCAGATAACGACACAGGGATATGATAAAAAATGCAAAATTAGAACTGCAGGGCTTTATAAATTATTTACAGGGTCTTCCTTAGTCCCCTTATTTTTGTTTGTATAAACAATTATGTGAGGTAGCACTTAGCATCAGAAAATACATTTATTTTGAGATATTAAAAAGTCTTCTAAGGAATGCTTAGCATACAACAGTTGTAGACTGTCTTTCTTGAAAAAGAGGATCTCTGCTCTGGTAGGTGGGTTGGACTAGATGGTCCACTGAGGTCCCTTCCAATCCCTAATATTCTGTGATCCTGCAGAGAACAGAGCATCCTCCTATAACACAGTGTATCAGTGTACAAGGCAAGAACAACTGATGTCATCTATATAGACTTCTGCAAAGCCTTTGACATGATTGTTCACAACATGGTTGTCTTTAACTTGGATATAATTGTTGGAAAGTTAGATGGATGAGGAATTGTCTGGATGGCTGAGTTAATGTGAGTTAATGAGTGTTGCAGTAAATGCTTCAACATCCAATGGAAATCAATAAAAAATTATGTCCCTCAAGGATTCGTACTGTGACTAGACTGGCACCAATTCATGTCTCTCATCAGTGACATAGATAACAAGATTAGTGCACCCTCAGTAAGTAGTAAGTTTGCAGATGATACCAAGCAAAGTGGAAATTTGAGCAATTAGTGAAAAATGTCTCTGCCCATGGCAGAATTTTGGACTATATAGTTTTTAAAGGCCCTTTCTGACCCAAACCATGCTATGGTTCCATACTTCTATGCTGTTCTAAACAGCACAGCTTTTAATAATATTCAAGTTCTGTCTTCACTTTTAAAACAAAAAATAGGGCAGCATTGTCTGGTCAACCAGTCAACTACACTAGAAATATTTTCTCTATGTTTCTTAAGCTTCATATTTACTTTACATGATTTCATTTGTTAATGTGAACACAAATAATGAATAAAAGTCAATACAGCTAATGTTTGTAAATTGTATTTTTTCTGTCGTTCTGGATTTCCTACAATCCAAAATGGACATATTTAAGGAGCATCATTACATTATTCTCTGTGCAGTTTAATGGCACTTCAACACAGGAGAACCAGAAAGCACAATTAAGGATAACCATTAAAACCTATATACTTATACATACATAAATATGCATCTACACAGAGCATGTGATATGGATAAATACAAATGCATGTATATATATGAACTGCAATATTTTCTAAGAGAAAAAGATTATGTTACTGCTCAGTTTTCAAGATAACTTGATGCTTTCTGAGTTTGAAAATTCCAGTCATATATTTATATCCACTAATATATTTACAGTTTCCGGCATGCATTTTGGGGGCTGTAAAGAAAAGCCTGAGTTCTGTGAGTCTACTGGCTTTCCAACAGCGGTATAAGGCAGGAGGTCCCAACCTGCTGTACCCAGCCAGGGATGATTTATTGCATCTCCTTCACATTGTGGAAAGCCAATTCATTTGGAAAAGAGCAGCTTGGTACTGAAAGTAATCTGCAGACATTACAACAGGATGCAGCCTGGCAAAAAACCTCTGTGGAACACCACAGTGTGTTGGACATACAGAATGCTCAGCAAACGTGAATTCTAGTATTTCGTTGACAGCTGTTCAGTCCTGCCGTGGCTTTCTCCACAGTGTAACACTTTGTGTTACAACACTGGCAGCTTGTTGTGTTACAACAATCGTGCTACAACACTGGCAGCTTAGTGTAGCTCCAGGAAGTTGCTTATCTCTGAGAAATTCCTCCTATCTGCAGCCTTACTAAGGTATTTATTACTGAGTGTCACAGTTATTGTTTGTAATGCTGTTATAATCTAGCTTTTCTTAAACCTACCATTCCATCTGCTCACAGGAGGGCTCAAAGGTTAGCATGAGTGCACTGAAGCGAATTACTACTCTGAATTTCATTACCAGCATACGCTTTGACTTGCAAAATGCACATCTCTTCAGATGAATTGAATATGTCTGTTGGAACTGAAGGCAAGCAGAAGAAATGTACTAAGAGGAACAGTTGTTCCTTTTGTTATCTCCACCATATTCTGCATTTTCTTTCACAAAAATATTCCTCAAGACAAGCCCCATATACCATTGTTCATTTATTTACAGTAAAATTACTGTATTACTGTCAGGCTTATGTGAGGAAGCAGTGAATGAAACAGTACAGTAATTAAGTTAGTAATATCGAAATAATATTGGAACACATAACTCAGTGCTGCTGGGCGGATGAGGAATGAAGAGCTTGCTGTAGTGCTAATGTCATGGGTTCAAACCTGACACAAAATTAAATCAACTAATTTAGTTCATCTGTTAGTGGGCTGAAACAAAAAAACAAAACAAAGAGAATTAAGAAACCACTTACAAATTGCGGGCAAAATCAAACTAACTCAATCTGAGCAAAAAGCAACAAGATATCTAATTCACCCCCTACTAATAAAACAACATAAAGAATTCACCCCACATAAAAAAAACCCACATGAAGACATACAGAAATTAATCACATGTTTGAACATAACTGAAACAAACTTCATTGTACAGCATTGTACATTCATTCCCTCTAAGGAAAAAGATTCTGCTTCTTGTGGAGCTTGGAGTCTATTCAGTCCATGCACACACCCCTCAGCGTCAGCAGCATTTTAAAGTCCTATTCTCTATTCCATGTACTTCCACACTAGTACTCCAATTCCAAAATGCCAATTCCTATGGACATGAACAAGGAGAGAACTTCTTGTCTGTCAACAAACCATGCAATTCAGATGAAACCTTCCTTCCACTGATCCTTGAGGTACCATACCAGTCTTTCTCTTTACTTACCATGTCTCCAGAGCAAGGTGACTGTTAGGTTCAGCAGACTGCATGTGCACTCTCCAAACACATGTGAGAAGTAAAGTCAAATAAGAAGAAGGAGGAGCAGGAAACCCAAAAGCAGAACTCCAAATCCCTTCTGTTCACCAAACCCTTTCTTTGTTTGCTGAGGCACAAAAACATGGCTTGCAAATCTGGCTTGCAGTTTTCAAGACAAACATCACAAAAAATCCCAAACCATGACAGCAAGGAATGCTAGGAACAAACTTCCTGTAAAAACATCTTACAATCTCTGTTCCTCTAGCTTCACCCTCATTGCACCAGGAGCCTGCTTCCCAAATATGGACATTTGTGTTTTATAAACTCCATCTTAACATGAATTTCAAATTATTTAAATATGTGTGTTATAAGACTCAAGGATATAAGACATATTATAGAAAAAAGTGCTGGCATAGCATCATGAATATTTGGGAAGCTCTGACTCACTTTGCAGAGGATAAGAGGTGGGACTCGGGTTGAGACCAGGAGCCTTGTCAAACCCAGGAAAATGTTTTCAGTCAATTGGCAGTGTGATCCAGGACACATTTGAGAAAAGTAGTCTATGCCTTGCTGGCTTCTACAAGCAAATCTGTGTTTGTCTGAAATGCCCTGATTCCATTTTATACCTCTTTCTCTTTGCTCTCAGATGAGACCAAATCTACCTTGATCATAAGAGACTCAATGTACTTTTTTTGTTCTCTGACTGTTTAGATCAATGCTCTTCTTGAAAGCAGCACAGTGTTCCTAAGCTGTGTGAAATAGGATATTTTACTCATTGTACACCACTTTCCTTCTCTTCCCCACAGAAAATGCTTTCTGATTTAACTTCTCCAGTTTGTAGTGTCCCTTCTGTATTTGCATTGACTTAGGGCAATAACCCAATTTCATTAGTTTCATTCAGAACGAGTAAAAGTGGCTGACAGTTCAAGAGAGCTCCCTAAATAGCAAGCAGCCAGGGATATCTGGAATCTTGTTGAAGGTTTGTTAATTAAAAAATTAGGTCAAAACAGTTCCAAGCAGAATAATGATGCAGATCCTATCTCTCTCATTTTGGTCCATCACCACAGCACTTACGTAGTTTGGAAACCATTCAGAGTCAAAGAGTCTGACAAAAATTTGCTTCACCAGCCGTCAGTGTTGCAGCCAATTGGCCCAGCAGAATCAGCTGTTGCTGGGTGCAAAACAGCAACCAGCTCCAACCTGTTTTGCAAAGTTGCTCCCCAACTTTGCTGTTGTCAAAAAGTTGTTCTTACTGTTACCTCTAGTTCTTCCAAAGGATCCCAGGCTTTTCAAGTTTCATAAAACACAGGTATTATACAAAATATTTAGGCTGGCGTCTGTCAGTTTAGCTATATCTCCACATTTGATGTTACAAGTTACAGAATAAATTTGCCATAGGGATGCTGTCCAGTAACTGTGATGGTGTTACGCTGAAGAATGTTTGTAAAAGTAGAAGCAATGAAGACTGGTAGTGCTGTATATTGCAGAAATTGTTTTTAAATAAGAGTAGCCCAACATAAACAGAAAAAAAAAGACATTCTTAGGAAGATAAGCTGTATGCAAAACTGATATTGAGAGTATCACCAGTAATCTATTCTAAGGAGCAGGAACTTGGTTTGATGGTATGTTAAGAAAAGAAAATAAGACAGAATGGGGGGAAATAGAAGATGAATAAAATCATTTCAGCAGGAGTGTTTGCAAGACTCTGAGTAGGGAAGACTGTGAAAAGCAAAGTTTTAAACTGCAATTCCAATTTCCAGAGCAAAAAATGAGAGAGGTTTTGGTCACAACTATTGTAAAACAGGGTGGGACTGAAGATACTTTAAGGTGGAAAATGTCAATCTCTTGCAAATGAGGACCAAAGATTTAAACTGGGAGACCTAAAAGTAGTGTATGATTAGTAAGGGAGTATGTGTTTGGACAATGGAGCAAGGAAGAACTAAGAAGAAACAGAAGGGACATACTACAAAGGTATAGTATTTATTTAATTAACCCTCATTGCCTTCTCACCTGACAAGTCATAACGTATCTATGTTTCAGACATAGAGACCTTAAGAAGTTGTGATGATATGGACATCAGCATTTGTCTATTTGGCACCTTTGCCTCTTCATAGCAGTGAAACAGTGTAAGTTAAAAACAGTATACTGAAATAAAATAAATGTGGATCTCTAAAATAGAGAGATATCAATATTTCAATTTCAGATATAAATTATTACAACTACTTTGGGAAACTTTCTGTTTAAACAGAAAAGCAATATAGTTCCTTCTATTTAAAAACAAACAGGAAGGGTACTTGGATGTTTCCATCCAGTTGAGACAACACATTTAGAGATATTACAATCCTTGATCTATATTCTCCTGTATTGATGCTACCATATAAAATTAGTTTCCTCACCCTGTGAAATCACTGATGTTTCAAACATAAGCTCTTCTCATTTCTGTCTGAAAAATATGAATTTTGGATAATTTTCCCCTAGAAAAACAGAAACAATTGGTAAGGGAGAAGAAACAACTCAAGCCTGACATGTTATGCAGCACAGACTCCCTTGAGTGTTGATAAACATGGAAAAGGCAGGGAGGGATTTTTGGATTGAAAGTCAAAAGAACAAAGCAGAATATCTCATCTATACAAGAAATTTCTCATGATGAAGAAACTCTACATTAAATGAGACATTTCCTCCAATGAGCCCCAGTAACCAAAGCAAACAAAAGAATAATAATGAGCCTTGGAAATATTACCCACAAAAGAGGATCAGGTAGTTTCTTTGAAAAGTTAAAATCATCCCAAATAAAACAAGCCTCTGCACATCATAACACTGAGCTCTCACATTCTTGTCTGCAGGCACATTTCAAATGTAACCTGGTTTGACAAGGTGCATTGGAAAAATGTCAGGGCTAGAAAATCTACCTCTTGTACAACTACAAAAAATATTAACTTTTTAATTGATTTGTTAATGATTTTTTTGTTGAATGGTTAAGTCACACTTTGTCTGAATATTCGTACCCAAAACTGTTTATCCCACTAATTGACTGAAGAATGACCACATAGAAATATAAGAAAAAAATTAAACTGAGCACCAGACTCTTAAACTTGGCTGTGTTTGAGGGCTGTCAGAATAAATTATGTCTTTATCATATATTGTGCAACCAAGCGTGTTCAACAGAATTGCACAGAACGTATATAATGCAGTTTTATTCATTATCTAACCTCCTTTACTTCTGACTGTAATTAGAATGGATTAGATGCTGTGTCAGTGAATTCACAGAATCTCAGAATTCCTCATGACAACTTCCATATTCCAGGCTACAGTCATACAAGAGAGATTTTTCAAGAATTTTAAGTTAATGGTATATTTTAATTATTTGAATAAAGAAAATTGTACAACATGGGTATTGTGAAATAGTGAAGATTGATCCCCAGACCAATATAGCTTTTAAAATACGCTTAGATTAATTTAAATACCATGTCTGCTTAAGTGGCAAGCCCATTTTGATAAGGGTTGGAGAATAACTAGTTTTTTCCACTTATTTTACTCTCAGTGTAACATTGTACTAGTACTGATTCTCTCAAAATTATAGGGAAACTTCCTGGCAAATGTCCCATGAGGAGGATCAGGTCAGTAACTCCTCTATAAAGTCTTCTAGAAAATATATGCATATCAGCAAATGAATGCATGGCACCAATTACACTTCATGCTGTGTTTTGCGAAAATAGAGGAATGTTTCAGTGCTTCATATGTCTTCTAACATCAAGGTGAGGAGGATGGTGGTGGTAAAAGAGCAGTAGGTTGCAGCCTTGATTCTTCTTATAGAAAAGGATATATGCTTGGTGCAGCAAAGCTTACTGCCTGAACAATGACAGTAAATCAGTGCATGTAATTTGTTGAACAAACATGTAAACAAAGCATAGTAGCACATGATTTCATGTTTAGCAATTTACTTAGGATATTCAAGTCATCTGCTGGAGTCTATTAGCTCAGGATTAGACACAGACACATAGACATGTGGTGTTGCAATCTGAAACTGCAGTGTAAGAGGTCCCTGAACTCCAGGAATGTAACTGCAGGCAAATTCCTGCTTTCCACTGGAATTTGAAAAAGTGCATTGTCATTATCAGCCTGGTGCTGTTCCAGTTTTACATAAACTAAGCAGCTGTGTCATTAAGCCCTGGAAAACAATCATAAAAGTACTTGCATCACCACTTTAGGACAGCTGGAATAAAGACATAACTTCTGGGAGAAGGGTCAAGTATGCTACTCTCTGTATCTCTCTCCCTGTTCCTAAAGATTGCTCTAACCATCAGTCTATAACCCTCTTGTACATACTTGCACTTTCTCTCCTTTACCACCCTTTACAACTCGCCAGCCCTGGAAAAGCTGAAATTCTTTGATGGGCAAAGGAACAATTCCAATCAGAAACATGGAAAAGAATTTGTATGTCTCATCAGGGTAAGTGTTAGGTCATGCACTTGGGTCACAACAACCTACAGGCCTAGGAGTGCTACAAGCCTAAGGAAGAGTGGCTGGAAATCTCTGTATGGCAAAGCACTTGGGCCTGTTTGTTCACAAGTAATGAATATGAGCCAGCAGTGTGCACAGTTGGCCAAGAAGTTCAATAGTATCCTGACTTGTACCTGAAGTAGTATGGCCAGTTGGAGGAGGAAAGTATCATCTCCCTTTACTCAGCACTGAGGACATCACACCAAAATATTGTCTTCAACAGAAAAATATATTGAGAAGCTGTCTGGTGAACGGCCTAGAGAACAAGGCTTGTGAATAACTGCTGCAGGAACTGAGGTTGTTTTAATCTGGAGAAAAGGAGGCTGAGCAGAGACCTTTTGGCTTTGAACAATCATCTGAAACAATAGTGTAGTGAGGCGGGTGTTGTTCTCTTTTCTAACATAACAAGTGATAGGACAAAAGGAAATGCCCTCACGTTTCAAAAGGAGAGGTTTATATTGGATATTATGAAATTCATTCAGCTAAGGGTTTATCAAGCATTGGAACAGGCTGCCAAGCGAATGATGGAGTCACCATCTCTGGAGACATTTAGTAGATGTGGTGCCAAGGGACCTGGTTTAATGGAGGACTGGGCAGTGTTAAAACTGTTTTCCAACCCACATAATTTTATGCTTCTACCATTACATGGCTTCTACAGGTATGGGGGAGCAAGGCGATACATGCTAGAAGCAAAGAGACTGTACTAAACTTGAATGTCTTTTGGGTGAGTGCTCTACTGACAAGAGTGCATCCTAACCCCCTCTTTTTGAAAGGCGCAGCTATACTGCAAAGAAAATGTAAGTAAAACTAAGGCAGTCCAGTGTAAGATGGTAAATATTGTTGTTTTATTGCACACTGCACTTGAGAAATTGAGCAAGACAATTATATTTCATTTAATTGTGCAGAGGAAGAAATTATTTTAACCCAGGCTACCAGTCCTATGACTTAGAAGTCACTAGGAGATGGACAAGATCTTACAAATATGCTCAGACTTGTGAAGGCACTAAAACTAGGGATATAAGTTCTCAGTGAGATGATGACAATTCTGAACTGTCAAATACGTCCCCTAAAATTTAATTATTCCATGAAAGTTTATTTGGTTTATTGCTTAAAATTACTTATCAGCCTAAATCTCAGGCAATAGGTTTTATACACAAAATATTTATAAATATACAGTAATAAACAGAATCTCAAGCAGAGGAAAATCTTGGAATCTTACATTCAAGAGTCCAAAATCCAAGCACATAGTCCATCAAATCACCTCTAAAGGAAAGCTCAAATAATTAAGTAGGGAGCAATACAAGGAATTGCTTAGAGCCAGATTCTGCACAGCATACGTATGAGGAATTTGCTCAAATTTAGACTTCAGTATAATTCTTAAGCTATAGTGAAAGAATTTTTTATTTACATATTAAGTCAATTGTGTTCATAGAAGCCATCTGATAGTAATTTCTTATTTGGCATCCTCAGTATGTATTTATGTACAAAGCTTTAATGCTTATCGCATTACATGCCACATTTTTTTTCCCTTCCCTAGCAAGAGTACAGAAAACTTCTCAATTCACTGGTGGGAAATGAAGAATTGGAGCTTTAGGTATAATAATGCAATCAGTATGTAAGATTGGGAGAAAATCCAATTTTTTTCACCATTCATATGGTTCTATTTTGCAGCTCTGAAGCACCATGAAACTTTTTAGACAGCACTTTGAAGGGTTTTTCTAAAAAATAAGCCCTTAATTAGTTCCTCTGTTGAGGAAATGTATAATGTTCTGCAAGGTTGGTTTAATTATAATCCATGGAAGATGTTAAATACATAGACTTTTAGGAAAAAAGTAAACGTGTAATGAAGGAAGCTGAGTCATGAGTGAGGAAGTATAAAACCTTCTCTTAGATGGCAAAGCTGAAATAAATTCATAGGGAAGAGAATTTGTCCAGGGGAAAAGCAAGCAAACAAGGCTGCTGCAAAGGAAAGCATTAGTCTGCACCAACTCCTAATAAGTTTAGGGATGGAAGACTTCTTAGACTGTTAATTCCGAAATCTAAGAAATGTCAACAAAATATTGCATGCTGCTAAAGTGATGAATATATGAAGGAAAGAGAAGGTGACCCAGAAAGGGCAGGCCCTAGTAATAAATAAATCATGCAAAGGTAAAGCAAAAGTCTGATCAACTGTTTTAACCTTATCCCCAAAGAAGACAGCTCTAAAGCTTTAAAGAATCTGCCTGCAGAGTCTGAACATCATAAATTAAGTTTATTTAGGTATCTTGGAGCAGGATATTTTCCTGTGCCTGTTAGCACAATAAAGAGAATTATTTTAATCACATTTTTTCTCTCACCTTTCTGGCATGGAAAGGGGCAATAAAAGAACACGTGAAAGATTATTAAATATGTAAAAAGTCAAAGCATCTTCTCTTCAGTGCCAGCTGGGTCCATAATGTTTTCTGTGTCTCCGTTTTTTTTATCTGAAAGGTGATATCTTTAGCCTTGTATCTGCAAATAATGATAAAATTCATACACAAACCTACAAATTTCTGGTCATGTTCTTGCTCTTTGTTGATCTCTGACTGAGTCAGCAAGAAGACTGATGCAAGAAAGAAGAAAATGACCAGTATGAGAGTCTCATTTAATTTATGCCCAGAGAAAAAAATGTCTTGTCAATATTAAGACATACAGATCAAACCACTAGTGGAAACCATGTCAGCAGTAAAGGCAGTAATACAAATATGGAGCACAGAGAAAATAGGAAGCACAGGGAAAGAAAAAATGCAGATAGTTCTTTCACAGAGGCAGGAAAGAGCTCATGAAGTGGAATTAGGCATCCACCTATCCATGCATGATGAAATGACCACACCAGTTATTCAACTGTTGATATTATTCCCTTTTTTATGGGGAAAACTTCTGTTTGGAATTGGAAATTTTCATCACTTGTGTTGTGTTTTCATCACTGTGCCAGCAGCTTGCTAAGTATTAAACCTTGACAGACTACAGAGATTGTTTAGAGGTATGATTTGGAAATAAGGTGAAATCACTTCAACCTGGAAGCTGTTAGATGCTACCTACAGATGAAACAGACGCTGTAAGGAAAGAAAACCTCTCTGCCACAAACTGCAATGTGGTCTCTTGCACAGGCAGGGAACTGGGAGATTAACCTCACAACCACAGAGAAGGAAAAGGGGGATGTGACAGGTTAGAACAATGGTTTAAATCAGTTTGTGGGTGCCTGCTCTTTTTTTGCTTCTCCTCTGTTGTTGGAGCTCTGAGGGAGGGAGAGGGTTTGAAGTTCACCAGTGGCTGGTATCTTCAAAAGCAATTAGTCTGTAGAAGCTGTGTGGAGGAGTTGCCTTCTCTTTGGCCCACTGCCAGGAACCAGAACCAGCTGGTGCTGGCTTTCTGTGTTTGAGCCATCAGAGAAAGAGGGTGGGCTGCAGTTTCACTCCCACCAAAGGGGGCTGTAGGTGTAGGCAGCAGCTCATTTCTTTGGGCCACAGTCCAAGAGTTCTGCTCTCTCTGCATTCAAGCACTCAGACTCCCATGGCTGCTCGACCTAGGGCTGCACTTTAGCCACCCCTTGGGGTAGGGTAGCTAGGCTTCTTCAATGGCAGGCAGGCCAAGAGCCTCTGCTTGCTCCCACCCCCACCCTGAAGGGAGGCAGCAGGGGAGCTCTCTTGCAGAGCAGCTTTCTGTCTTACAGCATGTACCAGAGAAGTTGGGAAGGAGACAAGAAGTCCACTCTCTTTTATAGACCAATCACCTGTAGAGTCATGACACTGGTGCAGGGGGCCTGCTGGTAAAGCTACCCTCAGTTTCAAAATAAAATGCTTTTTCAGCATAAAAGCACCAAAATTAACACTTGAAAATTTGATAATTTTCAGACTGCAACAGGGGAACACATCATTCTGTGCAAATTCAATAGACATGGAAAGCATGGGAGTAGGAAACCAGCTTCTTCATCCTGACTCCTAAGGATGGGTACATGTGAGTATTAATTTTCAGTAACATGTTTTCTACACAAAGCTTTACTTAGGTCTAGTTCTAATACTATCCATACTTGCATCACTGGGATCAGTAACTCACTGAACAAATATGGGTCATAAATGGGAATAAATAAGTCTACCATTCTACTATACACCCCCTGGACATGCCTGTGTCTCTTGCTGCATTAATTAATAATTTCTCTAAAAAGCCGGTTCTTGATGGACTAACTAGTGGTGAATCAGCCTTCCTACTAACACATACGTTAGTATAAACTGAGTCATAGTTCATTGTATTGGTATCTCATAGCAAGATCCTCCAATACAATACTAGTTTGCTGATATTTTTGTCTGTCTTCCATGGACTTTTCACAGAATCGGAGAATGGTTTAGATTGGAAGGGAGACTCCGAGATCATCTACTTCCAAGCCCCCAGCCATAGACAGGGACACAAATTTTGCAGGGACACATTTCACAGGAACACAGTTGCCCAGGGCCCCATTCAGTCTGGCTTTGAACACTTCCAGAGAGGGGACATCCACAACCTTCCTGGGCAACCTGTTCCAGTGCCTCAGCATCCTCCGAGCAAGGAATTTCTTCCTAAGACCTAATCTACCCTCTTTGGTTATGAAACAATTCCCCATTGTTCTATTACTGGAGTCCCTTGTAAAGTGTCCCTCTACAACTTTCCTGTGGGTCCCCTTCAGGTACTGGGAGTCTGTTATAAGGTCCCCTGGGAGCCTTCTCTTCTCTAGGCTGAATGGCCCCATTTCCGTCAAGCTACCTTCATGATCATTCTTGTGGCCCTCCTCTGGGCTTGCTCCAAGTTTTATGACTTTCATGTATTGAAGGCTCCAGAGCTGGACATAGTACTCCAGGAAAGGTCCACAAGAGCAGAGTACAGGTGGAGAATCACCTCCTTGGTGACACTTCTTTTATACAGCACAGAACATGGTTGGTCATCCAGACTGCACATGTTAAACTTCTCCTATACCACTACACACAAATCCCTCTCCCTGGGGCTTGTGGTTGCTCTGAAACAGATGTAGGATCCCCAGCACCTGGAGTTGTTGAACTTCATGCAGTTTGCATGGCTGCAGTCCTCAAGCCTGTCAAGGTCCTTCTGGACCTCCTCCCTTTCCTCCAGCTTGTCAACTACATCACACAGCTTGGTGTCATCAGCAAACTTGCTGAGGGTGCACTCAGTGTCACTGTCTGTGTCACTGACAAAGATGTTAAAAAACATTGGACCCAAAACAGATCCCTGCAGGTCACAAGACCACTTGTAACCAATCTTCACTTCGATATTGAGCTGTTGATCTCAACTCTTCCAGTGTGAGTCTCAGGCCACTTCCTTATCCACAAAGCAGTCCGTCTGTCAAATCCATGTCCCTCTATTTTAGAGACTAGGATGTCATGTGGGACAGTGTCAAATGCCTTGCATAAGTGATTCTATGATTCTATGTAACTTGGTCTAGGTGATCCTGCTGCAGCAGGGGGATTGGACTAGGTGATCTTTCAAGGTCCCTTCCAATCCCTAGTGATTCCATGATTCTATGATTTTAAATCCAGGTAGATTACATCAGTTTCTCTATCCTTATCCACCAAATGCTGTATCCCTGTTTTAGAAGGCCACCAAATTTCATGTGTCCTTAGTGAAGCCTAATTGGCTGACATGTTACCTCCTTATTTTCTCCATGCCTCAGCATAGTTTCCAGGAGTATCTGCTCCATGATCTTGCCAGGCACAGAGGTGAAAGTGACTGGCCTGTAGTTTCCTGTCATCTTCTTTCCAACATTTATAAAAATAGGTGTTATCTTTCCCCATTTCCAGTTACTGGGAACTTCAGAGGACTGCCATGATTTCTCAAATCCAAATCATAATGGTTTAGAACGTTATTCATCATTTTCCTCATAAACCATAAGTGAATTCCATCAGGTTCTGTGGACTTGTGAACCTTCAAATTCTTTGTATAGCCATGAACCTCATCTGCCCCTACCAAGGGACAGACCAGGTTCTCTCATTTCCAGACCAGGTTTTGGAAAAAAGAAAGTGAGAATGAACACAAGAAAAACAACTTGAGTTCTGACTATAAATAACAGAGTTTAGATCAGAGTTGGCAAATAATTTCAGTAATTTCTGAGAAGCTACCACAGGACAAAAGAGTGGCATTCTCTGAGCAATATCTTATCAAGTATTAATATGTTTTCTGAGGTTTGCAAAATTCTCCTTTCATCCAAAGACTTGCTTCCTAACCACCTCTAATGAGACGAACTTCCATATTGAGTGACCTTGATAGCTGTATCTTTTTCTAAGCAATGTCAAGTCATTTGGCCTGATGCAGTGCTTCCTTTGGCACATGAAAAGAAGGAGCAAGACCAGAATTTTACTTACAAACACAGAAAGTAGTCTTGTCTAGTGAAAGTACAAAGAAGGTTTAAATAGCATGAGAAATGTCCCACGTGTAAGACAAAAACCATCTATTTTATGATTTCAGCGTTAAGTAGATTTTGAGAATTATGTGATTTTGAGAATTATGTGTAGCTTAGCTAGCGTAGTTAGTGCTAGATCTTAAGAAATGAGCTGTAAATATATGTATGACCTCATAGGATGAATGAGAAGCACCAACAGGAGTTTTTTCTTCAACATTCAGTGCAGGATACTAGTGAACTACAAAGAGGCATGATTCAGACATATTAACAGACATATGAAGTCAGTTTAACCTGTCAGTGGCTGCTTTCAGCAGACTTGTATGCATAGCTGAATAAAGCACAAATCCACTTTAGACTGAGAGTCTGTCTCAGGGTCTCTTTAGGCTACAAGATACTACAAGGTTATTGTTCTAGCAATGCTGGTTCTTAGTGGAAAGGGATCTGGAATAGGACAGAAGAGACAATAAATGCAATCTTCATGTGGATCCAGAAGAAGTAACGTTTTGTAAATACATTTTAAAGATGATTACTACGCCAGGTGGTGGAGGGACTGCTGACTCTGGAGAATGCAGACTGTTCAGAGAAATGCCTCTGTATTGAGATGTGTTAGCATCTCTTGTGTTAAACTAATTTTATGTGCTGCCTAACAAACGTGACATTAGAAAGAGGCAGGCAACTTTATACCACAATGAGAGTCATTTAATGTATTTCTGTTTCTGATACTCTGCTCAGTGAAGCTCACATCTATATTTGCAGGAAATGACTGCAGTTGTGCCATTCCTGATATTTCTGTACACACCCTGGACTAAATTAATCTTATGACCCTGACTGACATTCAGAAACACCATTAATAAATGAGTCTGTGTGTTTTACAAGAATGATGTTTTTATACCTAAACAAATACACTAATTTTGGAGAACAACAGGCTTTTTGGCATCAACTAAATCTATAATCAGCTATCCAACTATTGTATGTACAGTAGCCAGGGAATGGAGAATATGTGCTACATTCTCACCAATAAATGTAATAGCTTCCTCACATTTTGAAGTCTTTTGTAAACTGTTACCAGCTCAAGGCAAACCACAACAAATCTAGCACCTGACTGACTCAAGGCTTTCCAACATGTCCTTCCTCTTTCCTCTTAATTCCTCTGAATTAATTACAGTTTATATTTTGCTAGCACAAACAGAATTGCAGCCAGTGAGTCAGCCTGCCCAAATATAGCTGTTTCCTCATTGCTGTTCCGAAGAACCCAAATCCTTCTAGCAGGAGTTTTTGTTCCAGGAACAGCCTAACCCCAGTACTCAGGAACAAAGAGATCTCATCTCCCCAGAGAGCTTCAAAATATAAATAATTTCAACCAAACATCCACAAATGTATTCTCAGATAAGGTACTACCCTGATATTACAGCCAAAAGTAACTGCAACCTAAGAGTAAAAGAGTAGCTGTTACTAGAAAGGGCTTTAGAACAACCTAAATGCCACAATAATTAGGGCTACAAATAATATTCTCCCCCCCTTCCTTCCTTCCCTCCCTCTCCCTCTTCCTTACTTACTTCCTTCCTGCCTACCTGCCTGCCTGCCTTCCTGCCTGCCTGCCTTCCTGCCTTCCTTCCTGGCTGCCTATCTTCCCTCTTTCCAGAGAGTCTGCTCTTAAATCTGTTTCTTCTATGCTATGCAGTCCACAGTCTGCAAATGATGAGAAGTGTTCTTTCTGGTATTATTGTGCAATACTTTAGGTCAAGAGTATACATTTTACAGTTCTGAAACACTTATTTTGGAGATTGTTGCAATGATTCAGAAATTCACATAGACACCAGACACTAACAGAAATGTTCTTCCCTTACAATTCCTTACAAAAATATCTAGAACATGTTCAAGAGATTAAATTCCTCCTCCTGAGTACTTTAATACAAAAAAAACCTCTACTTCTCTAATTTCCTTGTAGAACTGAAAAGTACCACCAACATTTTTTCCTTCTGAGCACCTCTAAGAGAAGTAATCCTTTATCTTTTTCTCTTATTTTAGTGACTAGTGTAATTATATCATACAGAAAAGATTAAAAAAAATTCTAATAGACTAAAAGTAAATGAAAACATTAACCCATAAAAAGCCAGGAAATTCACAGTGCTGGATAACCCTTTAAGGTTGAGTTCAGTGTGCTTGGGAAAATATAAGCTCTTCAAGTTCCATCAAAATTTTAAAAATGTCTACCAATAAGAGCTGCTATTAGAACAAATCATTAGGAATGTGTTGAAAGAAGCATTTAAGCTAGATAAACAGGACTATTTTTACAAACTGAGGTGCTAGTGAATTAAGCAAAGGAGGGCTCATTTACTTAAGTATCCTGCAAAACAAAGGTTCACACCATTCTATCAACAAGTAATACCTTGCCTGCAAGTCTGAATGAAGATCTTGAAATTTCAAAGCAAATTTTAGTTTTCATATTAAATGGATAGGAAATTTGATAACATGGTGACTTCAAAATTATGACTGCAGTGTAAAAGAGAACAACAGAAAGCAAGTCATGTTGTTTTGGTGGATTCTTTTTGTTTTATAATAGTTTAAATATTCTTCACTGTGCTAAGTGGCAGTCTTTAGTCTGGAAAATAGGTCAAAAATCCTGTTATGTCTTGTTTTGTGTTTTTGAAAAAAATCTAAAATCATGTTTTAGAATGTTGCTTGCTGAAAACAGTCTTCTGTAGCGCTTTGTGATGTGCCTATCCTTCCTAAACAAAACACCAAAGTGGAAATAGTATTTTCCTGTTTATTAATGCCTATCCAAAACGGTCTAGCATATGAAGAATTATAAATCTTTTCTCCCTCAGTCCTTCTTTTGAAGCTATTACAGATGCTTCTGCCTTTGATGAGCAGGATAAAGTGAATTGACACATAACACTGGCTGATTTCATGGCTCTGATGAAACTTGTTGCATAACATAAAAAAATTACATATGTATTTTACAACAGGGTGTCATGAGTAAACCTGCTGTTAACTGCCCTTATTTCTCTTAACAAGCTGATAGCACTGACTTGAAGCTATCACTCTTTCTAATCAGACATGTGTCCAGGTTATCTGGTTATTTAAGCACCCATTTGCTGCACTAATCACACAGTGGAATTGGTGTCATCCAAGTGTCATCACATGCTGGGGAAGCAGAGTTCTGGCCTCACCATTATGTGGAAAGGTTGATGTGATGATTGAAAAGCTCCTCTGATCTCACTGAGTACATGTCATCGTACTACTCAGAAGATCATGAGTACATTTGTTTCTGAGAGACATGTTTTCAGAATAAAACTTGTTCTGGAAAGGCTTTCTGTCTGACAGCTTTTTCTTTTGCAAAATGGAGAGGGTTTTGACACTGTTAATTCAGAATTGTGCTTTTTATCATGCTATGCACTCAGACTTTTTATATCTTTACCCAATAAGAACTCATGGTCTCTTTTCTGGATACCCAGTTCCTGTATGTCTGCTGTTTATACGTGTAGCAGGGAAGGGCATTGGCATCTAATTTAAATCCTGACTGTCCATTTGTCATTTATGTCATAGAAAAGGATTGTGGTTTTGGCAACTATAAAAGATTATTCTGAAATCCACAAAACAGACATTGATTTCTATGGCCTTATTCTCTTCAAAGTGTAGTAGTACAAAGCTGGAATATATTGATTCACATGGAGCATTACTGAGACAAGAACACTGGCATCTCAGCAACACATGTTTATTTGGTGACTGACACTGTAGGATGCTGTGGCAGTGTAGTCAAATATAACATGGGCCCATTAAACCTTCCTTTCACTTAGGGCAGGGGATGGCCTTGAGGAACAGTCTTCTGCTGGCATTGTCCTTCAGGAAGATTTTCCAGTTGCCAGATGAGTACATTTATGAAATGCTCTTAAGCCCTGGGAGCTGATGGTTTGGAGGGGATCCACGGGTAATTCTGGCTATGAGATGCTTGTGTGAGAGTCACCACTGCTTTTGTGTCTCATGAAGTCAGGCATTGCTAGTGAAACTTGACTGACTTCTTTCAAACTGGTCGTTCTCATTTTCGTTATAAACATATTATCACCTAGGAGGTGTACTTGCAGTCACAACAAGGATATTCACTTACAGAGACTGAAGAAATGCAAGCATATTAAAAAAAACTTCACATTTTCACATCGTCTGAGTATTTTTTTTTTAAATTAATAGGGCCTGCATGCTCTTATGTATTAATTGTGGCTGTTACACTTATCAGCAGCATTTTATTTTGTAAGCACTGAAAGCACATAGGTTTCCTTTTTAATTTTTACTCTTTATCTGATTTTTCAGTGAAAGTATTATTTTTCCTCATTTCCACTCTATTTCATCATAACTACCGGTACCTTTTTACTTAGCAGCATAACTTATTTTCAAATTTTAGAGTACCTACTGCTTACAAGCTTGATTTGACATTTTCATGTTTTTCCTGCCAGGAAATTGGTAACAGAAAAATCACCAAAAAGGCAAAAAGAAATACCGTATATGTTTACGTGCACATTGATTTGTCCTCTGTGCCTATATAGGCATACATACAAAAGAACATTTAAGCAGCATTCAGTACTGAGCTTTTCTATTACAAGATTTGAACTTCAATGTCTATTTACCAAACAGATGGAACAGACAGGACTGCAATCAATTTTAAGTAGCATATATTAAGTTTACCTTTACACACTTTTGTCGATAATATGACAGTACTCTTGCCTCAGAAAAGAACTGGTATTTCACTCACTGGTTTCTTCAAACAAAATAAAAAACAACATGTGAGGAGCTGAAGATATAATTTATAAAAATGTACTGTATTTTTCATCATAGGATTCTGCATGGCATTTGCCACTAAATTACCCCAGCACACAAGTACCATGATGCAGCATTGTCATCCCTGACAAGGAATCTAAACACCTTTTTTTTCCTTGGAGAAAAGTCTATGGTTTTCTGCTTTGTGGGTGCTCAAATGAGTGGTAACAGACAAAAATGCAAAAGGTAGCTTTTATGTCAGTTTGTTTTAGGAATTGTCCCTGATGAAGGTGAGATAGTAGAGGGAGAAGGGATGGAGGAGTGGCCCTGTATGTTGCTGAAGTCCTGGAAGTGACAGAACTTGAGATCAGGCATGACAGAGTGGAGAGTCTATGGGTTCAGATTACAGGGTTAGCTAACAAGATTGACATTGTGTTAGGAGTGTGCTACAGACCACACAATCAGGATGATGAGCCTGATCAAATATTCTTTAAACAACTGGAGGACATCTCAAGATCACCTGCCCTGATTCTCTTGGGTGACTTCAACCTCCCAGATATTTGCTGGGATCTTAACACAGCAGTTAGGAGGCAGTCTAGCAGGTTTGTAGAGTGTATTGAGGACTGGGTTTTGTCTCAATTGGTCAGTGAACCTACCAGGGTTGAGGCTTTTCTTGATTTGCTATTTACAAATAGGGTAGACCTGGTGGGTGATGTGGTTGTCAGAGGCTGTCTGGGAGGCAGTGATCATGGATTAAGTTTTCAATTAATAGTGGATCAGTAAGAGGGCTCAACAAAACATCTAAACTGGATTTTTTTCAGGGCAGATTTCAGTTTATTTAAGGAATTGATTAGGAAAGTTCCTTGGGAGGCAGCCCTTTACAAGAAGG
>VZRI01013079.1:44961-75496 GCA_013397515.1 Upupa epops
CAGAGTGATGAGAGAGCTGGCGGATAAGCTTGCTAAACCGCTCTCCATAATTTATTGGAAGTCGTGGATCACAGGTGAGGTCCCGGACTATTGGAGATTGGCAAATGCGACCCCCATTTACAGGAAGGGTCAGAAGGATGATCCAGGTAACTATAGATAGACCTGTTAGCCTGTTAGTGCTGAGTGCTATCATGCAACAAATGAGTGATGGCCAAGAGATTAAGCCCAGTCAGCATGGGTTCAGGCAGGATAGGTCTTGCCTTGCTTGACTTTTATGATCACGTGACTAGATTGGTTGATGAGAGGAAGGCTGTGGATGTGGTTTACCTAGATTTCAGTAAGGCATTCAACACGGTCTCCCATAATATACTCTTGGTTAAGAGGGCAGCAGGGGGCTTTGACAGGAATATACTTTGCTGGGTCAGGAACTAGTTAGATGGACGAGCCCAGAGAGTGGTGGTAAATGGTGACACATCTGGTTGGCAACCTGTTACTAGAGGTGTCTCCCAAGGCTCAGTGTTGGGTCTGGTCCTGTTCAACATCTCCACTGATATTGACGATGGGTTGGAATCCATCGTGAGCAAATTTATGGATGCAAATTGCTGGGAGCTAGTGTCAATCTGTTGCAGGGTAGGAGGACCCTGCAGAGGGACTTGGACAGACTGGAGAGATGGGCAGACTCTAATAGGATGAGTTTTAACAAGTCCAAGTGTTGAGTTGTGCATTTTGGTTATAACAACCCCAGGCAGAACTATAGGCTGGGAATGGAGATCTTGGAGAGTACTCAGGTAGATAGAGACTTGGGGGTATTGGTGGACAGTAAACTTAGCATGAGTCAACAATGTGCCCAGGAGGCCAAGATGGCTAATGGCATCCTGGCCTGTATCAGGAATGGTGTGGCCAGCAGGGAGAGGGAGGATATCCTCCCCCTCTATTCAGCACTGGTTAGACCGCACCTGGAGGATTGTGTTCAGGCCTGGGCCCCTCAGTCTAGGAAGCGTGTTGAGGTGCTGGAACGAGTCCAGAGAAGAGCAACTAGAATGGTAAAGAGCCTGGATGGTAAGCCCTATGAGGAGAGGCTGATGGAGTTGGGTCTGTTTAGCCTGGAAAAGAGGAGGCTCAGGGGTGACCTTGTCTCTGTCTATAACTACCTGAAGGGTGGTTATGGTCAGACAGGGGGTTGGTCTTTTCTCCTTGGACACTGGAGACAGGAGAAAGTGCCACAGTCTTAAGCTCCATCAGGGGAGGTTTAGACTTGACATTAGGTAGAGTTTTTTTACGGAAAGAATGATCCGGTTATGGAATGGGCTGCCCATGGAGGTGGTTGGGTCACCGTCTCTGCAGGTGTTTAAGGTTAGGCTGAATGAAGTGCTGAGTGGCATGATCTAGATGTCAGATGTTAGGGTTACTTGGTTGGTTTTAGGTTGAACTGGATGATCTTTAGTGTCTTTTCCAGCCTCATCATTACTGTGATATTGTGATACTCTGAGTGTCATAGAAAAGTCTAAAGCCCTCCAGACTACATAAAAAGTCCCTGTGCAATGTCTCTCTACTTTGAAACTTTCACAAATATGAGAGCTAAATCTGCAGTTGTAAGAACTGTGAATTTACACTATTGCCCGGAGGAAAGAGCAGTTTGTTGAATTGCAACAGGTAAAAGTAACCTGATTTGGGGTGGGGTTTTTTTTGTAGTAACCTGCTGTATATGAACAATGCTTTCCCTCAGGGGAATGTTCTCATCAGCTTGATTAATGAAAAATTACTCATCTTCCTACCTCTAGGAAAGAATACATATATAATTCCTTTGAAAAAGCTACTACATCACGTATGAAGAGATGGTTCAACGTGTGGCAAAGTTGTGAGAATTTCCCAAGGTAGCAAAATTTGCCCTGTAATCAGATGATGTTGAGGTGAATTTTTGTTACACTTCTAGGAAAAACTTCACAATTAGCATATTACAAACATTCTTGTCCTGTGAGGTGATCTAATACTGCTAGTCTTTTCCACCTATGATTTTTCTTGCAGTGCAAGTTATGACAGATATTCTTGCATTACTTAACTGTCATTGCTTCCTTCATCTATTCCATGATATAATATGTGGTATCCTGTGAAAGTCTTGTAAAAGTGTGTTTGCACATCATTATTATGGGATACTTATGTCAAACTGGGAAAATGCTTAATAAATCATTGACCTCTGAGACATGCAAGATACAAAGAGACTATGTGTCCTTGGAAATATAATACAGCTTTAAAAGTGTTACAGCATTGTATTTGGCCTGAATATAAAGTCATCAAATCATAGAATTGGTTAGGTTGAAAGATATCTCAGAAATCAGCTAGTTCTAACCCCTCTGCATGGGAAGAAACCTGTACACCTGATTTCCCTAACCTACGTCCAGCCTGGTCTTGCATTCTTTCAGAGAGGGAGCACACACAACCTCCACAGGCAACTTGTTCCAGTATCTCACCACCCTCACAGTGAGGAGTGTCTTCTTCAAAAGGTACCCTCCTTTAAACAATTTCCCTCAAAGTTTAAAGGGGAAATTTAACTCAAGTCCTATCACTTGAGTCCCTTCTAAAAAGTTCCCCTCCCACTTTGCTGTAAGCGACACTCAGGTATGGGAAGGCTGTTATGAAGTCCTCCCGAAGACTCCTCCAGGTAGAACAACACCAACTATCTCACAGGAGAGGTGCTGCAGCCCTGTGATCATCCCTGTGACCCTCTTCTGTACTTGCTCCAACAGTTCCATGTCCTTTTTGGAGTGGGGGCTACAGAACTGGACACAGTCCTCCAAGTGATGTCTTCCAAAAGCAGAATAGAGGAGAATCATACAATCACTAGGGATTGGAAGAAACCTCAAAAGATCATCTAGTCCAATCCCCCTGCCACAGCGGATCACCTAGACCAAGTCACACACGAACATGTTCAGGCAGGTCTTGAACATCTCCAGAGAAGGAGACTCCACAGCCCTCTTGGGCAGCCTGTTCCAATGCTCCATTACCTTCACTGGGGAAAATTTCCTTCTGATATTTACATGGAACCTCCTGTGTTCCATCTTGCACCCATTGCCTCTTGTCCTATCACCAGATGACACTGAGAAGACCCTGGCCTCATCCTCCTGACACCTACCCCTCACATATTTACAGACATGAATGAGGTCACCCCTCAGCCTCCTCTTCTGCTAGCTCAAGAGACCCAGCTCCCTCAGTGTTTCCTCATAAGGGAGCTGTTTTACTTCCTTCATCATCTTTGTTGCTCTATGCTGGACAACTCCAGCAGCTCTGTGTCCTTGAACTGAGGGGCCCAGAACTAGACACAATACTCCAGATGCAGTCTCACTAGTGCAGAGTAAAAGGAGAGAAGAACCTCTTTCGATCTGTAACCACCCCTCTTCTGATCTACCCCAGAATGCTGTTAGTCCTCTTGGCCACAAAAGCACATTGCTGGCTCATAGCCATCTTGCTGTCCACTAGGACCCCCAGGTCCCTTTCTCCTACACTGCTCTCCAACAGGTCAGTCCCCAACCTATACTGCTCACTTCCCTTGAGCTGCTGGCCATGCTATATTATTAAACACAGAGAAAACAGTCATGTTAGTAAGTATTCTTAGATACAAGGTACAAACTGGTGCAATTACTTTTGTTTACAAAACTCACTGTGATGGATTCATCTAGAGTGGTTGAATAACTTTCTTATCTGACAGTTTGTCCTTGTCCATTCTTAAGTGTGCATGTAAAAATCTTGCTAAAGAGTGTCTGGAGTACAATTATAATGTAAAGTGTGGTATTTCAGGTAATTGTAGAGGCATTGTCTGTAAGAGACTAAGGTGCACATTTTCATCCAGAATCTTACTGATTCATGTACTGGTTAGACATATAGACTCTGAACATCAGTCTGCATTGATAATTAAACATGCAGCATTCATCCAGAAAATATTTTATCTCATGGTTTGTTTTTTCACTATTTTTTGCAATGAATCTGAATATGTAAATTGAAGGGGACTAGAGCATCTCAAGGCTGCAGTAATGGTGGCTGGTCAGTCAACTGGGAGGTTGAAGCACTGGGAACAGGATGCCATTGAAATCAAGTCTTTCTTATCATAGCTAAACGTTACTAAAATGCCACAGTATGTTAAACAAAAAGGGGAAGAGTGGAATTCAGGAAGAGGAAGAAAAATGAGGCTGAATTCTTGCTCTGAAAGGATAAAATAGCATGCTTACCTCAAGAAAATCTTTAAATAAAGACATTTATTCAAATAAAGATTTTTATTTTTAAATAAAAATATTTTAAATATAGTTAGGGTTCATGAGGATAGGGCATGAAATGACTCCACCCACACAAATAAGGGATATACATAGAAATATATTATGCATACACGATACAATAAACAAAATGGATTTACATGCCCTTCCCACCCAGATGGTCATGAACAAGATGAAGTGAAGTTCTCCCCCTCTCCAAGGGGAGAAATGGCGAGGCACCAAAAAGGTAGTGGGCATCCCCGCGATGACAACATTGGAGGAATATGTTGCCACATGGCACTTGCTCTTAGGCAGCCTTTTATATTCTCAGCATCCAGACACATAGAGCCAGTGTGTGTAAGGAGGCAGGCAATAATATGCCCAGAATTAGGTAACCTGTAGAATCATTGCACATGTCAAGACGGACTTGTGGGGTCTGTCTGATATGGCATCATCCATACTTCTTCTTCTTCATGGCACATTTCTGGCTCAAATTATCACAGGCACAGTGCCTAGCTTCATCAGCTAGGAGGAGTCTTAAGTCCAACAGTACCAGGTGCTTCTCCCTCATCCAGTAGGCCAACACTACATTCTTTGTCATTTCTATCACATACATGCATAAAAATAAGCAGTTCTTTCCCACAGCTGCTGTTTCAGCTAAAGTTGCAATCTCACTCAATATTTTCCCACTCCTAATACAGTTCTGCACTAATATGTCAGAATTACATCTGGGGTTTTTGCTTCCCTGTCAAATGTTAGTGATAGCACCACTTTAGATTGCATGAGGAAAAATGTTTAATTCCCAAATGTAAAGGAGAAGAAACATGCACTTCAGGAAAGGCTACTTTTCTGCATGTTCTTCTGACAGTTGATTTCCTCAAAAAGAACCCATAGGGTCAGGTAACTTAGCATGCGCTAGAGCCTAAGGAACAGCTTTCTTTTTTACCTTTTTCGTTTCCTTTACTGGCTTCTTAAACTTTCGATAGTTTAATATAGTAATAGAATCTGGAAAACATATGAAGCTATACAAAGCACATACACTTTTTATGTACTTTGTGATAACATTATTCTATGCATCACTATGGTTACTGCACTAACAAGGTAGACCTTATTTTTCCCTTTTATTGCTTACCAGAATGGTGGGTAAATATTTACTGCATTACTTAGAAACTAAATCTCCAAAGTTCTTTAAAATAAATTTCAATCATAATATCATTAGGTTGGAAAACACCTTTAAGATCATTCAGTGTAACCATTAATCTCCTTCTATTAAGTCCACTGCTGAAAGTCCCTGAGTTTCCTATCTACATGACTTTTAAACATGTCCAGAGATGTTGATTCAACCACCTCTGTGGGCAGCCTGTTCCAAGGCCTGATGAACTTTTCAATAAAGAAGTTTTTTCTCATGTCTAAAATAAACCTTCCCTTGGCACAACTTGTATCGTGCAATTAATGATTGAGTATACTCTGCTCTACTAATTTGCATGTCCAGATAAACATTCATTGCATGGATTTATCATTTATATGTTAATTTTGTGCTACAGCTAATAGGAAAAAAATCTGTTCAGCATAGCTTGTACATTTATTTATCTTCTTTCAATCATATCTAGGGTCTTTCTGCAAATTTCATGGAAAATCTAATCAATAAACACTCCTGGAATAGTTAGATACATGCAAGTTGATCCATTCTTTGATGAAAAAAAGAGAAAACCCAGGCTGAAATGTGTTCACTAATCTAAAATTAAACAAATTTGATGGTCTTTTACAATAAAGTCATAGCCTTGGTGGACAAAGGCAGAGCAACTGTACCGCACAGCATTCTGATCTCTAAACTGGAACAATATGGATTCAATGGATGGACCTCTAGTTGGATAAGGGGCCAGCTGGATGGTTGCAAAGAGCTGTGATTAATGGCCCAGTGTCCAAATGGAGAGGTGTGATGAGTGCTGTTCCTCAAGGGTCAGTACTTGGACCAGCTGTTCAATGTACAGTAGAACTGAATGCACACGGTAAATTTGCTGATAACACCAAACTGTGTGGTAAAGTCAACACACTGGAGGTAAGGAATGCCATCCAGAGGGACCTTGGCAGGCTTGAGAGGAGGGCTCATGGAAACTGCATGAAGTTCAACAAGGGCAAGTGCAAATGCAAGGTTCTGCACCTGGGTCAAGGCAATACCATGCATGAATACAGATCAGGAGGAGTAATAGCGGAAGACAGCCCTGAGAAAAAGGCTGTGGGGGTATTGGTGGACCAGAACTATAACATGAGCCATCAGTGTGCACTTACAGACCAGAAAGCCAACCATGTCCTCGGCTACATCAAACAAAACATTGACAGTTGTTCAAGGGAGGTGATTCTTCCCCTCTACCCTGCACTAGTGACACCCTACTTGGAGTACTGTGTGCAGTTCTGGAGTCCCCAACATAAGAAGAACACAGAGCTTCTGGAATGTGTCCAGAGGAGAGCAACTAAAATGATCTGAGGACTGGAACACAGCACAGGCTGAGCAAGTTGGGGTTGCTCAGCCTAAAGAAGAGATGGGTCCAAGGTGACCATGTAGCAGTCTTCCAGTATCTGAGGGGAGCCTACAAGAAAGCTGGAGTAGGTCTTCTACATGGGCACATAGTGAAAGGACAAGGGGAAATGGTGACTGATTTGAAGAGGGGAGATTTAGGTTAAGCAAGGAAAAAATTCTTTCCCGTGAGGGTGGTGAGATGCTGGAACAGGTGCCCAAGGAAGCTGTGACTGCCCCATCCCTGGAAGTGTTCAAGGCCAGGTTGGATGGGGCTTCAAGTAACCTGATTCAGTGAAAAAAACTCCAATATAATTAGTCATTGTTTTATTACACTGTGATTCCTCCCTGAGTAAGAATTTGAACATGAAGGAAGATGGACTTTGACTCTAGAACTGCAGGTAATAACATTGACAGCCACTATTTAAACACTTTATGTTTACTCAGAAATAAAATAGTAATTACTAAGATGTAATAAATAAGAACAGATAGACAACACCCCGCATACTTTTCTCGCCATTTGTGAAATGTTACTGGAATTCAGCTCATCTTACACTTTTACAAAAATTTAAATTAAGATGTGCCTTAAGTATAGTCTTAGGAGCTTTCTCTTCTACAAATTCATTTCTGCACACTTTTTTTTAACACATTGAAGTACCATATTAACCCACATTTAGCTATAGGAGATTACTGTCACTCGAGAAAACAGCGTCTGCTGTCAGTGTGTTTTCCAGGTGGGTCAACTGCAAATGCTTATAAGATGTCTCTATGCAAAATAGAAAAAAAATATGTCATAATTCTGGAACTAATTTTCTTAAATAGCTGTCTATTTCCTTGTCTCGTTTGAATTAGTATTGTTGAGTTAGGATTTTAAGCTAAGTCTTTCCATGTTCAATAACAGCGCTTTACATACTGCAGTCTATGGAGGAAACAGAAACATCTGTATCCATTATTTTTCAGACATGTTTCTTGCTCTACCATGTTTGAAGAATGAATCCGAAACAAAACAAAAAAAAAAAGCATATCTTTTAAAAGCATTCTTTTTAAAATTATTCTTCAGACACTCTGGGGCATAACACTGGGCTTTGGGACCAATGGCCAGAATCAGCTTATGCACTGGAAATACTCTGAAATGCTTATTTCCATTAATAAGTGGCAATGTACAGGAATAATGGAGTGCTCATGAACAGATTCTAGGGATTGCCTCTAGAGCTCAGGATGGCTTGATGAGCTTCTTGCACAACCTTTTTATCTACAGGGGCTTTCTGTACCTGTAGTTAACCAGTGTTATGATCATACACACAAGCTCTTATATCAGCCACAAAAACTTGACTGGCCTTTATTTATAAGCTGCTAACACAATGGTTTCATCATGAGCCAAGTGATCATTTTAGTGATGCTTTTCCACAAATGCCTTTGCACAGTATCCATGGATATTCTGGAAGCACAGAGCCCTCACAGAGATTCTCCTGAAATCCCTAACAAAGCAGCATTGAAATGCATTTGTGAAAGTCACAAATGTATATCTTGTCATGGGTTGAGGCTGGGCCACCACTACTATCAGTGAATATATGAACTCACACAGTATCACTTAGCATGTCTGCTGTTTTTACAAATGAGTTAAAACAAGAACACGAACAGCTTGAGCCTGCAAGGAAGGGAACCTACACTGTATGAATATTCTAATGCCGAAGGTCTTTATTGCCTTTGGCATTAGTTATGCCAGCTGTTTGTCCAGATGAATGCAGTTATTAAACCCCAACAGAGCTAAAACTAGCCATCTGCTGCAAATCCTTGATTGTTCCTGTATTTTCACTGTGCGACAGTTTCCATTACTCTCTTTTGATAAGACTGCAGGCAAAATGTATACTAAAAGTATCAAGGAAATATAATGATTCAGTGCTTTTTCATGCAGCAACTTTAATCCTAAAATAATTAAATGTTCCTTGAAGTTCGAAGCTTAGTAAAGACATTGCTATGAAGTAGATGTAATTTCCATTAGCTTTTCATCTTTTTGTTCCTGTTAGTATGTCTTCTAGGCTATAGCTTATTATGGTGTCTGCGATGTTTTCTCATCACTAGATGAGCTTAAAGTAATGTGATCAGAGTGCTAATCATTTAAGGACTGGAAGGATTATCCTATGAGCAACAGCTAAGGACTTGAGTTTGTCGAGTTGAAAAAGATGGCCTCATTGCTCTCCACAGCCTCCTGAAGAGGGGCTTCAACTGGTCTCTTCCAATTGAACGTACACTATTCTGTTCTATTTTTTTTATTATTGTAGCAAAAGTACCTGAAGGCTGGCCAGGAGGGAGGGGACAGGCTCTTTTCACTTGCTCCCTGTGATAGGACAAGGAGCAATGGGGGTAAGTTGCAGCAGAGGAGGTTCCGCCTCAACACAAGGGGGAACTTCTTTGCTGTGAGGGTCACAGAGCACTGGAACAGGCTCCCCAGGGAGGTCGTGGAGTCTCCTTCTCTGGGGACTTTCAAGGCCCGCCTGGATGCTTTCCTCTGTGATCTGTGTTAGATAGTTTTGTCCTGCTCCGGCAGGGGGGTTGGACTCGATGATCTCTTGGATCCCTTCCAACCCCTAACATCCTATGATCCTATGATCCTATGAAAAAGCCATGACAGAGTGTCTTTGGTTGGATTTATGCTGTACCATCCATACCTTCAAGTATTTAAAACACACTTTTCTGTCTAGTGCTGTGAAAGGAAAATCCAAGGTTAACTGTATGAAAGAAAAGGTCCAGCAAGCTTCTCCAGCAAGCAACTCCCATTAAGCACATGGAGCCGAGTTTTGCTGATAACTGACCTGACATATATGGGTTCAGATATACTCTGGTTAGCTTTGCCACAGTCACTCCCGAGCCAAAAATCCTGGAAACTGTAGCACATCAATACCTGTGTGGGTTATATATAATTCAGTTCAGGTCAATAAGCAATATTGTTGGTTTAACTCTGACCAACAAGCATAAGGAACACTGTACTGCATTGTATGATTAAAAGCATGGCTAAAAAAGATCACTTCACTTGTGCAATGATGACTAGTAGTACTGAAAGACATTTAGACTCTATAGGTATGTATATAAGTAGCACTAGTTCCTCAGAAGGCATAATCAGTTTCCTCATACATCAGAATTTCCCTTATAGTATGACTACTCAGAAAGCAAATCTTTTTTCTTCTCTGTTAATCACAAAAACCCCAGAGAAAGATGTTAAACTTCCCACTAATTAAATCCTACAATTAAATAGTTAGATTATCCTCCAGTGAAACACTTCATGAAGAAGTTTCTGAATTGCTCTTTTTAATTTTTACTTTCATAAAAGTAAAAATTCACATTTTAAAATGATGTGAATAATCTAGCAGGTGTTGAAGACACCTTTTCCTGGAACTAGCCAGTTACTAAAGCAACAGGTCAGGCTGAATATGTAAATGATAGGTTTCTTTTCTTCAGAAAGACTCGCTATTTCTTGATATGAACTATCAATATGAACTACTACTGTTGATCATGACATATAAGAAACTAAATTTTCTGTCTTTGATCTGAACAGGTGATTTTAAAATGTAAGATTAACACTCTCTAAACTTAGATAATAACTAAGGAAAAAATTTGGACTTCCCAATAGATTCTTAATGTATTAAAGCAAATTTTAGGAAGAATTACGTTCAGTGTCAAGTAGGAATGATTTCCATATTGAAGACATATTGAGAAGTGCAGACTGTTTCTCAAGAAATGCGTTATCCCCAAACTGCTGCTGTTGCAAGCTCAGCAATTTTGTACTTCAATTGCCATTCCCAAAATTGAGGATGGTCATTCACTCCATGGAAGAGTAGGGGAATGGTCTTTGTAGTATTGGAAATTATCTCTTGAGTGCAATGCTAGGATGCCTTGTGACTCTTGAGTAATACCCAAAGCTTGATTGTCTTGGAGCTTGCTTTATCTCAATTTCTGACAAACTCTGTCTCCTGTTTGCTGTTCAATTACATCTTTGAACACAGGTTCTCTGGGTCATTTTCTCATCCATGTTATGGAGACAAACATCTCACTTTTATGCTCTACGTACAGGGCTGACATCATGAGTCATGAAGCAAGAACTTGACTAACTGAAGTCCCAACAAGCCTGTTTTCCAGGCCTGACAGAAAATAATTTAAATTTTGATACATTCCATCTGGATGGCCTAAAGCAAAGACAGAAATGTGAAGATCAAGTCAATTGGTTTCGGTGCATTTTATTGAAATAATGAGGTCTGAGTACAAGTCATGAGTGCAAGGACATGGAGTATCTTTGGTATGGAAATAGATGATTTCACAGGAACTACCTTATGAGAAGTGTTCAGGATCCATCCTGCTCTGTAGAAAACATAGATACAGATCCATTAAACCCTATTTTGATGTCCTTTCATTATTCATGAGAACACATGAGGGGCTACAGCAGCTCTTTGGTGTTCAGAAGGCCCTTAAGGTCAGCATTTCTTTTCTTTAGAAGATTAAGCAGCAGCAAGGCAAAAAAGCTTACATTTGTATGCAAAATGCTTAAAAAAAAAAAAAAGAAAAAGAAAAAGCAAGACAGCCATCACTTTGTTTTAGAGATGCATGCACTGCAATAAAGGCTCCTTTAGGCATGCTAGAATGTTGCTTGCTAGCAATCTTTGTGTAGGATGTTTGGCTCTAGTAATAGTTGCTATGAATGATTGCTCTCCCCATATTGACCACGTGTTCATGAGAAGGCCACTTTCTGCCAACATTGTGAAAAGTCCGTTATTTAATGCAAGAAGGCAAAGATCAATGTAAGGCAACAGAATGACTGCCTCTTATTCATTGCTCTCAGATTTAAGCCAACATATTTCTTCTTTCTACAGAAAATTTTAAAGGACAGAAGTTTCAGTTTTGGTGGGTCTGTTTTTTTTTTTTACTACTGTACTACCAGACCTTAACATGCTTTTGGAGTTCCAAGTCCACATGTAAGGAAGTACAGTATAACAGTGAATATCTGAGAAATTGCTTTATTGCCTCTAGAAAGAAAAGCTTGAAATCTCAGTTGAAAAACAAATTATTTGCATTTTTCTTAAGTGGCTGTGGAACAATTATAAGAAAAAGATGAAAAGATAAAGCCCAACATTGCTAGCACTAGTGGGGAAAGTGCATGCAAGTGAGCTACATAGGTATAATCTTGACTTCAGTAGGGCATTTAACAGAGTCTCACACAGCATCCTGCCGGCCAAACGGAGGCAGTGTGGACTGGATAATTGGGTAGTGAGGTGGATTGTAAACTGGCTGCAGGATAGAAGCCAGAGAGGAGTGGTTAATGCGACACAGTCTAGTTGGAGGCTTGTATCTTATGGAGTCCCCCATGGGTCAGTACTGGGACCAGTCCTACTCAATCTATGACTTGGATGAGGGATTAGGGTGCACTGTCAGCAAGTTTGCTGATGACACAAAGCTGGTTAGTGTTGCCAACACCCCAGCAGGCTGTGTTGCCATTCAGCAAGACCTGGACAGGATAGAGAGCTGGGCAGAGAGAGAAATTGAATGAGGAAGGTAAATGCAAGGGTAAATGCAGAGTCTTGCATCTGAGCAAGAAAAATCCCAGGTATCAGTCTAGGTTGGGGACTGACCTGTTGGACAGCAGTGTTGGAGAAGGGGACCAGGGGTCCTAGTGGACAGCAGGATGACTCTGAGCCAGCAATGTACTCTTGTGGCCAAGAAGGCCTACAGCATCCTGGGGTGCATCAGAAGGGGGATGGTTAGCAGATCAAGGGAGGTTCTTCTCCCCCTCTACTCTGCGCTAGTGATGTCGCATCTGGAGTACTGTTTCCAGTTCTGGGTGCCTCAGTTCAAGAGGGACATAGAGCTGCTGGAGGGTGTCTGGAGTAAAGCAATGAAGATGATGAAGTCAAACACCTGAGGAAAGGCTGAGGGAGTTGGGTCTCTTGAGCTTGGAGAAGAGGAGGCTGAGGAGGGACCTCATTCATGTCTATAAATATGTGAGGGGTGGGTGTCAGGAGGATGGAGTCAGGCTCTTCTCAAGGTCATCTGGTAATAGGATAAGGAGTAATGGGTGCAAGCTGGAACATGGAGGTTCTGTATAAATGTCAGAAGGACCTTCTTCATGGTGAGGGTGATGGAGCATGGGAACAGACTGCCCAGGGGGGTTGTGTAGTCTCCTTCTCTGGAGACATTCAATACCTGCCTGGATCTGTTCCTGTGTGACTTGGTCTAGGTGATCCAGCTGTGGCAGGGGGATTGGACTTTCAAGGTGCCTTTCAAATCCTAATGATTCTACAATCCTATAATGTAATATGTAGATAGAGCCAATCCAGATCTGCAAACATCAACAGAATCTTCCCTGCACTTCAGTTGCTTTTGGATTACGTTGGAGTGTTCTTTGCTGAAAATAGTAGCTATAACATTAAGGTTAGAAGAGACCTCCTAGTCTAGTCCAACTGGCAACCCAATGCGACCATGTCACTAAACAATGTCCATAATAAACATAGATCCTTGGAAGGGAAGGAAAATTGCAGTCCATCAACAAAATTGAAAGACTCATAGTCACAAAAGTGACTACATTAAAGTTGCTGTAGCAGGAAACTTTTGTGAGTTTTTCTGTGGCAAAGAAGGTTTAATGGGGTAAAATGACAAGTTATACATTAAAAATAAACACCTAGCAAAGCACTGCTGCATCTGGAACACACCACAATATTTAAACTATGTTTGGCTTGTCACTCTGTATTTTGCAGCTGTTGTTGCACAGAGAAGGATAATTAAAAGCAGCAGGTTAACACTGTATTTAATTGACTACTGCCAAACAATTTGTATTTTCTGCAGTAAGTGAAAATCATCAGGCAAGCATGGCTTTAGAGGAATAAGATGATGTTCATGAATAACAATTTTATTGAAGCCATTACCTTGTGCTCTGGAGCAAAAATATTTCAGAGCACTGAAAACTCTATAGGAATCTCATGTTACTAGGTTAAAGTGTTTAAAGAATAAACTCTACATTGCTGAAAAAAAAATCTAAAATGCAAACATTAACATAGCTGTATCAGCTATGATTCTGAATTTTCAAAAAAAGAAGGGATTACATGGAAAAAAGGATTTGATACCAACTGTTGGCATCAGGAAATCTGCAAGCTCAAAAGCTTCTAACCAATAAAGGATGCACAATGGCACAGACTTCTAGAAAATACACATGGAAGTTGTTGTTTTCAGTGCTGATTTCACAGAATCACTGAATTATTGAGGCTGGAAAAGACCTCTTCAGATCATCAAGTCCAGCTTATGACCCAGCTTCACCACATCAGCTAGACCTTGGCACTAAGTACCACATCCAGTCTTCTTTTAAACACCTCCAGGAATGGGGACTCCACCACCCCTGGGCAGTCCATTCCAATGTCTGATCACCCTTCCCATGAGGAAGTGCTTCCTAATATCCAAACTAAAACTCCCCTGGTGCAGCTTCAAACCCTGTCCTCTCATCCTGGCACTGGTTGCCTGGGAGAAGAGCCTCTCACCTCATTACAACCTCCCTTCAGGTACTTGTAGAGAGTGAAAAGGTCTCCCCTGAGTCTTCTCTTCTCCAGGCCAACCAACCTCAGCTCCCTTACTCTTGCCTCATGAGACTTTCCCTTTAGTCCCTCCACCAGCCTCGTTACTCCCGTGGACTTGCTCCAGCACCTCAATCTTGTTGTTGAAGTGAGGAGCTTAGAACTGCACACAGGACTTGAAGTGAGGCCTCACTAGCGCCGAGTACAAGGGGACAATTACATCTCTAGCCCTGTTGCCCTCAGTGTTTCTGATACAAGCCAGGATGCCATTGGCCCTCTGGGCCACCTGGGCACACTGTTGGTTCTTGTTCAAATAGTTGTCAACCAATATTCCCAGGTCCCTCTCTATGGGGCCTCTCTTCTCCCAATCTGTAGCTCTGCTGGGGGTTATTGTGCCAAAATGTAGGACCCTGCACTTGGCCTTGTAAAAGCTCCTTCCTGTTGGCCTCTGCCCATTGACCCAGACTGTTCAAATCTGTCTGCAGCATCTTCCTTCCCTCTGGCATCTTCCTCCCCTCTTCCCCCAACATGGTGTCATCCACAAATGTACTTAGGGTAGACTCAATGCCCTCATCCAGGTTGTCAGTAAAGATGTTGAATAGGATTTTCTGTAACTGCAGAGTCACTGAACACAGAATCTGAGCAGCATTTTGATGACAGTCCCACCCACACACTTCACATAACTGTAAGTATTGAGGTATAAATATTACATCTGAAACCCACCTGATTTAGAGGTTGAGCCTGGAACATCAACATGCTCCAGGGACAGATCAATGGGTTTGCTCTCACTCTCCCTGCTCAGAAGAGATGCCTCTTGGTAAGATTTGCAACCTCAGTTACACCAGGTGCTTCCCTGGAAAAATAAGTTGGTATTTCAATTGTAATTTGTTGTTTGTAGAGGCTACAACTATCTGGCAGTTTATGAATTTATCACCGGGAATCTCAAAGAGCCTGTATATACTACATGTAAATAAATTGTGATATTTGTGCACCCTGTTTTCTGCTTGTGAAAATGACCAGACCAATAGCTCATGCTTCTGGTGTTTGGCGTATAGTCACACAAGAGGTACTATTCAGGGACCTGACTTGCTGCTTCAAAGCCATCAGGACTACAGCAAATAGGCTGTTCCTGCACCTGTTGTCAGGTCTATAGTCACCAAAACACAACATGGACAAAATAAATAGAAAGAAAGAATAAAGGAAGTTGAATATGGTAGTTTTCCTGCTTTTCTGGAGCTCTGAGCTCAGGCCCCAACTTAGGTGCAAAAGTTCCTTTCAAAATCATGGATAATACATAGCTAAGATTCACCTTCTGTTCCCAGTTCAGGAGCAGCTCAGCAGCTTCCTGTGATGAGCTGGTAATGTTGGGTGTGAGCACACACAATAACATAAAGTGGTGTGAGAGCAGTCACTCCCTCTACATTGCAGTTTGAAAATTATCAAATTTTCAAGTGTTAATTTTGGTGCTTTTATGCTGAAAGAGCAATGTGACCAGCGCCATGTTGCCTTTGTGTCCACCAGACCGGCGAAGATCCCATATACTCTGCCACTGAGAGACTGAGAGAATCCTCTAATAATGGAGAGACAAATCATAAGCACTGATCTCCTAAGCCTTTGGCAAACAGAGAGAGTCTGGGATTCTGTTGTATCCTCTATATTTGACACTGCTATAGCCTCAAAGAAGAGCTCCCAAGTCAAGGTTGAGCTAGAAGTATGCCTGAGATGTCTGGAAGTGGGGTGCAATTGTTTGTGTGGTGTCTTTGTGGTTATGAGTGCTGGTGTCCAGTCTCTTGACCCAGAGCTCTTATCTAAAGCCTAAAACCAATGCATTAGCTGTCTCTCATTTCTCTCAGTGTGTAAAGGCATTGTGATACTGTTTCTGTTTTACCTGCTTGATTCTTCTACTTATTTGGGGATTTTTTCCTTTTCTAACTGGTGATGGGTTCAATAAACTGTTGTCTTTCTAGCGAAGTTGGTTCACTGCCTGTTGAATTCTCACTGAGAGCTGGTTGCTGTGCTTGGATTGCAGGTACCAACCCAAACCAATGTAGACCTTCATTCTAACTTATTACACTGTTTCATGGTAACTGCTTAGAACCACAATCTTGGAGAAAAAAGCGATCTTTTCAACTTTGACAAAGATCTGTTTATGGATATTTGATAAAGGACTGCAGGAAGCAACTGCTCCAGCAACACATAAAGAATATTATGAAAAGTTCAGATCTTTGGTGGGTGACTTTCTTTTAAAGGACACTCAGAAGCCCATCTGCTCACCTGACGGAGTCTCAAGATGTCTGCTGCCTTCCAGGAGCTAAAATCAGACAGTACAACAACTTCTGAAAGGCAGAGACTACTATTACATGTTACTCATTCCCATGGGCATGAATGACACTGCAAACCAGAAGTTCAGCAGAATCAAGAAGGACTATAACACCCTAGGTTTACAGGTAAAAAAAGTTTTCTTTTCCTCCAACCATTTTCATAAAAGAAGGTACCCAGAAATATAATGCACATCAACTCCTGGCTATGTGATTTGTGTCATTGTGAGGGGTTTGATTTTTATGACAATGGGACATCCTTCAGTAACTAAAACCTGCTGGGCAGGGATGGCATACGCCTGTCTGGAAAGGGTAAGGGAATCTTGGTAGCAGGATGGCCAGCTTAGTGAAACAAGCTTTAAACTGAAGAGTTTTGGGGCAGGGTCCAACATGGAAATTCTCACATCTGTGTGTCTATTTGTTTATGTGTATATGTACACCTAGAAAAGAACCAGAAGGCTCCCTGAGGCTGTATAGAACATGGTACATAATCCCACTGCCTTCCAGAAAAATCCACATGCTTGACTAACTCTTCCCAATGCCTCTACACTAACACACACAGTTTGGGGAACAAGCAAGAGGATCTAGAAATCTGTGTGCATCACAAGACCACGATCACATTACAATTACTGAGACATGTACTGAGAAGGCATTACCTGTACTGAGACATTCAGACAAATGGACCACTGTCATGGATGGCTATGTACTGTCCAAGAGAGACAGGCCAACAGGATGGAGTAGTGTAGTGACTCTGTGAAAGAACACCTGGAATGCATCAAGCTCTGTCTAGGAGAGAATCAAGAACCATGTGGGAACTTATGGGTAAGGATCAAGGGGCAGGCTAGTATGGGTGACTCTCTTGTGAGTGCTTACTACAGGCCACCCAACTAGGATGAGGAAGCTGGTGAGACCTTCTACAGAGAGCTGAAAGCAGCCTCATGATCACAGGCTGTGGTCCACTTGGGAGATTTTAACTATCTGATATTTGGTGGAAAAATAACACAGGAAGACATACTCAGTCCAAAACCTTTGTAGAGTGCACTGAGGATAACTTTCTAGTATGAGTGATAAGGAACCTAAAAAGAGAAGTGCACTGCTGGACTTTGTATCAACAAATAAAGAAGGACTTGGTCATGTGAAGGTTGGGGGCAGCCTTTACTGCAGCAGCCATGAAATGGTAGAGTTCAGTATTCTGTGAAGAAGAAATAAAGAAACAAGCAGGAGAAGCAACCCTGGACTTACAAGACCTAAATTTAACCTCTTCAAAGATGCAATATGTCAGGGCTCCAGAGGGCAAGGGTGTTCATTAGCTGGTCAGTACTCAAACGCTGCTCCCTCCAAGCTCAAGGTCAGTGCATCCCTATATGTAAGAGCAGAGGAAGCAGGAGATCTGCATGGATGAGTAAGGATCTTCTGTACAAACTTTGAAAGAGGAAAGAAATATACAGAATGTGCAGAATAAGACTGGCCACTTGGGAGGAATTTGGGAATGTTGTCAGAGAGTGCAGGGATGCAATAAGAAGAGCTAAGGGTAGAATTGAATTAAATTAGTTAATTTCATTTATCTGGAATTAAATCTGGCAAAAACTATCAAAGACAGTAAGGGGGGTGGGTCAGTATATCACTAGAAAAAGAATGATTAGGGAAATTGTGGGGCTGATGATAAATGACACGGGTGCTCTACTGGTGGAAGACACAGTGAAGGTGGAGTTACTGAATGCCATCTTTGCTTTGGTATTCACTTCTAAAGCCAGCCCTCATGAAGCCTGAGCCCTAGAGATAAAAGACAAGGTCTGGACACAAGACTCGTCCTCAGTAGAAGAGAATCAAGTTTGAGATCTGTTAGCTAAGGTGGACATCCATAAATTCATAGGCACCAAGAGGATGTACCCACAAGTGCTGAAGGAGCTGCCAGGTATTATTGCCAAGCCACTTCCCATCATCTTTGAAGGATCATGGAGAACAGGATTGGTGCCTGAAGGACTGGAGGAAGTCCAATGTCCCTCCAGTCTTCAAGAAAGGTAAGAAGGATGACCCAGGAGACTTATAGGTGGCTTAGTCTTACCTCCATCCCTAAAAAGAAAATGGAATCAATTGCTTTGGGTGCTGTGCCTGACCATGTAGAGGAATATACTTACTGGGAGTGGTCACCATGGATTCATTAATGGGAAATTATTCTTGACTAATCTGATAGCTTTTTATCATAGCTTTTTACCTGGCTGGGTAGATGAGGAGAAAGCATTGGTTATTGTCTACCATGCCTTGTCAGAAAGGCCTTTAACACCATCTCCCATAACACGCTCTTTAGGAAAACCATGCAGTGCAGGTTGGATAAGTGGATGGTAAGGTGGGTCAAGATATGGTTGTATGACAGAGCTCAGAGAGTTGTTATCAATGGTGCAGGGCCTAGTTGGAGACCTGGGGTCAGGGGTGGTCCCCAAGGGTTTGTACTGGTTCTGATCTTGTTCAAAATTCAGAAAGTTTGCTGATGATACAAAGCTGGGAGGAATATCTGACACACCAAAGGGCTGTGTCACCATACAGCATGACCTGAACAGGCTGGGAGTTAAAAAGAGACCTAATAAAGTTCAACAACAGCAGGTAGCCTGGAGCATCTCTCCTATGAAGAGAAGTTGAGAGACCTGTGATGGTTTAGCCTTCAGAAGTGAAGAATGAGAGGAGACCTGATGCACCCCTATAAATGTCTGAAGGGTGGCTGAAGTGAGAATTGACCCAGCCTTTTTAGTTTTGCCCAGTGACAAGGCAAGGAGCAATGAGCACAAGCTGGAACACAAGAAGTTTTGTTCAGAAGAAAAGAACTTTACAATGTGAGTCACAAAGCAATGGAACAGGCTTCCCCCTGAGGCTGTGGAGTCTCCACCTCTGGAGATAAGATAGTGAAAATCCACCTGATTGTAGTCCAGTGCAATGTGCTTTAGGCAGTCCTACTTTGGCAGGGGGGATTGGACTTGATCTCTTGAGGATCCTTCCAGCTCTGTAGCTCTTCGAAGATTGTTGCAGTCTTCATGCGAATCTAGTAGCTACAATGGAATTCCAAGCCTTCCCCATTGCCTAGTGTGATCCAAATAGATAATGGCAAGCTGTGTTTGGTCCACATTGATAAATTCCAGATTTCATTATTTTGTATTTTGATCTAAAATTCCTACTAAAGGCCTTAACTTTATTCTGTCCTGAAACCTTTCTAAAGCAAACTACCCTGGTGTAATCAGAAATAGTGATGTGCCACTTTGCTGCAACCGACTCCCACCAGATGTTCAGATGTTATGTTTCAGGGTGACTGTTTCCCAAAATGCCTAGAAACAAACATGGTTTTGAAATATAGCTTGAATTCTTTGTGTTTGTGTTGATTTCTGAAGATGCAATAGGCAGTCGTGTTGTTTTTTGCTTTTCTACATAATTTGGGAAGTAAGAAATTTCTTTGTAATTTAAAACAAAAACCATGACTCTCACCTGTCTCCAGAAGCTGACATTTAAAGAATGAAAACAGGCAGGCAGAAGTGGACTTTGAGATTTAACACTATCATCTGAAAGATCCTGAGCTTCAGTAAACTATTACAGTATAATATCTTTATTTAACTGACACATGCATGTAATAGTAGCTAGTGAAATAATGCCATCGGAGTTATTTAGCAGGCAGTACATGAAGTATGAGCACTCTGCATTGTGAGTGACAGAATTATTCTTCTTCATGGGTAACATGACTTTCCCCAGTGGGGAAACAAAGTAAGTGAAGACAAACAAAAGAGAGTTAGCCCTCACCAGTCCCGGATATACCCACCTGCTGGCAAAACTCAGCTGAACAGCTGCAGAGAAGAAAATGGCAGCAGAGCTAAACATTTTTCTCAGGGCTGTTTCTCACTTCAGGTCATGTCAGAGCCCACAGTGGACTGCTGTGCTTTTTCTTCTGTGTCCATTTTTTAAGGGCTACAGGCTTCTTACAGTATCAGCTCAGTTTTATAGCTGATGCTGACAGAAAATATAAGCAGTCAGCAATAAATTATAATGTTGTTCCTTCACAGAATGATAGACTCACCCACCAAACCACATTTTTGCTTGATTCTAGCACCCCTAGCTTTCCTTTAGGACAGCATCTCAGTGGCAAGTAAGAAAGAGCATAAAGAACTTTACAACTGAAATCTTATCAAACAGATACCAAACAGATTGTAGCCTGGCAAGACAATTTACTTTTACGTAAGATTCTGTGCTTGACTAAGGGTAAGTATGCAAGCTCACCAATTCACAGCTGTGGGAACAAAGGCAAAGGGAGAACTTGTGCAAAGCAAATAACTATACAAGTGGAAATTTATTTCTTTTTCATATAAAAGAAGTAATCTGCTGGTTTTCTTTCCATATGGAGAGATCTTATGCAAATATATTTATAATTATGTTTACAGGGAGGGGAAATACTAATAATGAATCAATTATATAATACATATACAATATAATAACAAATTATTGCAATGCCTTATTTCATGTACTTTATTTGATCTTTCAAGGCTGTGTGTTTTTATATCAATCAGGCCCTGGGGAAGAAATGTTTCCTCACTCCAGATTAAAACCAAATGGTTAGAACTTGTGATCCCATATGTCTTGAGAACAGAATTTAGCAAGCAAGAAAAGATTAATGACACAGGATTGGTGATCAGTGATCTAGACATAGGTGTTTGGTTTCTAATTTTATTACTGTCACTGACATACATTATGACCACAGACCTACTACTCTCTACAGTTCTACTTCATTTCTCTCAGTCACCTCTGTGTAGCCTGTTACAGTCTGTGTTCAGGCTTTCAAGGGAAACAGTGAAACACATGTATAAAAGTATGTGGTGCCAGACCAGCCAAAAGGACTTGGTGCTGGGCAGAGTTTAAAATCTACATAAGATTTATTGTTTTCTAAATCCATGTATGCAACTAATTAACATGCATGCTTATACTCATCTGCAATTGAAGTTTGTTTCCAGGAATCAGAATATGATATTAAGAAAAAGGAAATCAAATAGAGTGGTGGGGCTCTTTCAGGGGGTTTCTTGTTTCAGTTTTGGAAGTATTCTTGGGTTTAATAGTAGTCTTTTTCCACATAGCAGTATTGAGGAATTAGGTGCAGAGAAGGGAGTAGTATGAATATCTGTTATACAACTGATATTGAAAAGCATTAAAACACTTTCTCTAAACATTGTATTCATCGATTTGGTTTTTCTAATACCCACAATAATACCACATTGCTTTATAAGCACAGCATCTGGTAAATGACAACCAGGAAAAATTTGGAGCATTGCTCTAGTTAGTGCCAGTAAGACCCTTAATATGCAGCAAATGTTCCTAGGTATGTACTTCGGTAGAAGCAAATCTAAACTTTTCTCTGATTGCAGAAGCTGGAGGATTTTCTTCACAAAGGGTCCTCAATATTTCTAAAATCAAAGATATTTTCTGTGCTTTGAGACTTTCCCCTTTAACACACATTCCTGTTTCAAACGCATACATTTTGCTTGGGTGTTCTGGGAAACACTAAATGCTTCAGTTTGTTTTCCAAGTTCCAGAAGGTGATATTTGAGATACTGGAAATCAGTCCCTTATCACAATACTGAACACTATCCTGCTGCCTTACACTATGTGTGAGCTGACACAGGCAGGACACAGAAACAACCAGAAAACCATGGCTGAAATACAAAGAGTAAATCTATTCATTCCCTCACAGATTGGGGTATCTCCATAGCAGCATTCAGACAACCTGTCTGTTGAATGTTCAGGTTTTTGAATGTTTGATCTTTTGAATGTTCTGCTTTCTCCTGTACATCAGGGATCCTTGTAGGCATAGTTTTGCGGTGTGCTTTGGCCTTCGCATAACCAGACAGGAACTTCAAGCATCTTAGATAAGGTGCCTCTGAGTTCATCTCGGACTTAACGATATCCAATTACAGATGTTCTACTTGGCAAGCACACAAAGTTAAACAACAGTAATGAAGAATTATGTTGTTTTCAACAGCTCAGCTCTAAGTCCATTATTTTCATGCACACTGTGAGTTAAAAAAGAAACCTATATTAAATCATTTGGACATATTTTATAGCCATAAACCTTTCCATGCAAATCCTGCAGCACTGGTAAGGGATTTGGTGGCATTATTCCCTTATTACCAGTCAGAAAAACTAAGACACAAATTACTTTTAGGATGCTGCGTGGCAAGAGTGTTTCTACTTTGTTCTTTACATTGCATTTATTTAAGAAGCAGTGATCTTTTCCCTTCTATGTTTTAAATTTTAATGCAACCTCTAAATTTCTTTTGAAGTCAATTGAATTTCCAATGTTAAAATTAAATTATCTACCTTGGCCTGCATCATTTAATGAGAATTATGGCAATGCAGGCCATTGAAATAATTTGAAAGTAGAAGACAAACTGCATAGCTTGTACAGAAGACAGCAATGTGCTCTGTTGAGAAAGATATTCCCATGGCATGCATGTAGCTTCCCCTCTGTAGATGAGCAGACTTCATAGCTCTTTGGAGTAAACAGTCTTTGTCAAGCAGGGGTGAGGATCTTAGGCTCATGTGGGAAGAAAAGCAGCACTTGTGAAATCAGTGAAGACTAGACTGAACACATCAACAGCACAAAACAATGTTTGAATTAGTATACGCTAGCTCTTTACTTGACTCTGTCTGTTGGTTTTACCCATTTACATTCCATTGCTTTATTTGGCTTTGTTTTGCTATTTTGATCAAATATCTTCTCTTTCTTCCAGATTGTGCTTCTAGATCTAGGCCTGTAGCTTCTGACATCTTTTTCTTTTCATTTTTATGCCCTGAAAAGCAGTACATACAATTAGGGAAAAAAAAGTGAAGGTTATACATATTATCTCTATTGTCTGTGGAACAGTTATGCTACTTTTTTTCCTAGCCATACAAACTGGTACCCACATGTAGTCATTTACAACATCCATATTCAGAAAAAAAAAAAAAAAAAAAAAAAANAGGTGATTACCTGTATTTCGAATACAGTGGAATTACACAGCATCACAGGGAGACTGAAAATTCTTTTTATCTAACTGTTCATAAAATAACTCTACAAAATGGCTCTGTAAAAATTATTACTGGTAATATAAGGACTTGTTCAATCATGTATGGATTTCAAAGAATACTCAGAGACCCAAAATCCACAACTGAGCTTTATGCTGAACAATAAATTTGTGATGGTTTTAAGACTGAGGTATCGTAAGGCTGCATATTTTATTGCACATTTTCTTCTGAGCATTCCTTTATGAAGGGCTACAAGAGATGATCTTCCTCAGCTTCATAAAATCTGTGAAGATGGTCCCTCTTCTCACACATAGCTTGGCTACTACAAGACCTTCAGCACAGTTTGCCTTTCTCCACACATCCTTCACCTTTGTCTCTCAGATATCTGTTCTGTATGTAAATATAGTCCAGATGCGTTAAACACCACATAATTTTCTCCTCAAACCATGCTGTGGTAAATTTAGAGATGTTCCCTTCTTTGCCTCTGATATGTGTACTTCCTACTATTTACTAAAAGTTTATAACCATTATGATTTACACTGTTTTGTGAAAATAATTCATCATGTCAGGCAGCTGTTGGTGGAAATGCCTCTGGAAAAACTTTATGACAGTTGCATTGTGCTTAAGACTGAAAGAAATGAGGCTGGCAGAGGTTTGCACCACTGAAGGGAGTCATCTGGACTGAACAATGTGAGGAAGCTTGAGCTTGCCAGAGTTTGTTTATTCTGCAACACAGAAAATTGATTCAGTTTAACTAAGGCTTTCATTTGCTTATTTAGTAAAACAAGACAAAGCATAACGAAGGTTACCAATCATAAAATCTGCCTTTATTCTACTCCAAACCTGCAGCATATATTGCCTCCATAAAGTGAAAGAACCAAACTATGCATTTTTATCTCTGAAAGAGAAGAAATCACTGTAAGTCATCCCTGCCACACAGCTGACCTACTTCAGAAATATCTACCACATTTAATTGGTGGAAGTTTTGAGATAAAAGAATGTCAAGATATGGGGATTTTATGGCTGTTGTCCAATAAAGTACATCTGATAGCTGCTTTTGAAAACTCCCTTCTGTGGAAATACCCATGATGTTCATTCTGATCCTGTTGCTGTGCTGTTAAAATATTCTACAGTACAATTCATGACCAGAACATTAAATCAGACATATGGCATAGCAGATATCCTTTTCTCTGTTCAAGGCTGCCTAAGATAAATCAATGTGGGGTGAAGGATACAAACTTCTTCACATTGTAATAATTAGAAGGCCTTTTTCCTCTAAGAAACAGGCAGAGACAAATGTCAATATTTTTTTCTCACCAAGTAGATACACTCTCCCCCCCTCTATACAACTGCTTTTCCAGAGGTTTCTGTTCAAATTCAAAGATGGTGATTCTCAAACTGAGTGTCTTGAGCATGGACCTTCTCTTTATAGGGAAAAATTAGACTAACTTTTCAGATGTTCAGGAAGTTTATTTTGGGAAGGGAAGGGAAGGGAAGATACAAAAAAGTATTTTATTGAAGGGAAGTAAGTCCAACAACAAATTGGAGTAAAACCTGGTGTTTAATGGCTCAAAACTAAGTAGCTATTGTACAGTCCTCCTCTCTTTTTCTTGGGACGATACCTGCAAAGCCAGATAGACATTTTTCTCCTGGAGCAGAAGTTTCTTGCAGATGATAATAATGAAGTAATATTACCAGTCCTGGAGCAACAAACCCCAGATCAAAGCAATGCTACTCAGATGGTGTAAGGCATGTCCTACCTGGAAGATTCCCAAAGTTTATTCTCCTCACCTGCTCTGCTATCTAGTACAACTTTCCCAGGGCTTGGTGCTAGGTCATTTCCACACTCAGATCATTTGTAATATTTAGGAACATATAGTCTTTTTAGACACATGAATCACGATAGACAGACTTGCATTTCTTAGCCCCAAGCTAACTCTGAACTTTAAAAGAGTCTTTTCCTTCCACTAATAGGACACCTGTAAGCAAAGACTTTTACCCTCTCAGATGTGTGTTTTCAAAGCAGGGCTGGAAGCTGTTCCCTGACAGACAACGTTAACTGGTTCACCTTAGCCTAGTTATATGAGCCAGACTGTTTTGCTCCATTGCCACTGGAAGGCATCACCATGCTTCCACTTCGTGGAATGATGCTTTATTTTATTTTTAACAGAAATGCCTTCCAAATTCAATAAACCAACATATATGTAAAATGTTAAGTCCTGTCTGTCAGCCTTTTCTATTTATTCTGTCTTTTTTCTGCTGGGTATCTACACAGTGCTTTTCTTCTACCTGTAAACTTTCAAAAATTTGTTTTACTGTATTTGCTTTTCCTAGTGAGGATGTACTTCCTCTTTTAGTTGCTGGGCAGCAGATTTTTATGTGAAAAGGAGTTAATATTTTATCCAGTTTATGCAGGCCTTAAAAAAAAAGTTCCTTAACCTCTTTCTTCCCCTTCCACCCTTGAAAATCAAATCTTAAGACCAGAAAAACTGATGAAGAGAAAGGGAACAGAGGAAGTGGGTACTTGAGAATGTAATTTGGTTGTACACCCACTTTAAAGAGTGGTCACGTTGTTAAAGAGCGAAAATACTATAAGGTAACATCTGTAAGTCTCAGCAAGCCTACAGTACTCCTGACAGGTTTTGCTAGGGTGGGCAGCCATGCTTATCTAAGCCAGAGCCATGGAACAAACAATACATTGTGAAAGACATCTGATAAAAGTAAAAAAGCTGTATGAGCTACAGCAAATTATTAACACTTGGTAGTGATTGATGACTCATAATTTGAGGCTATACTATCCAGTAGAGTTACGATAGTGTCTCAGGATTTTAAAACTAAGACGGAAGGAAGTGTTTGTTACAAGAGGCACTGGTAGGCGCCTCTTTTTCCCAAGTAAAAACTCAGGAGAACGTCAAATAATTAACATTCTAATTTGAGAAAGGAGTAACTTCTCTAAAAGCATGACAGTGGCTTTTTTCCCTTTCTCCTCTCTGAAAAACACTATTTTGTTTGCTGTTTATGCTCACAAGTGCAACAGTTTATCTGATTTCTCTTGGTAGCCTAACCTAGCTTCTGGTAGGGAGGAGGTTGCTGCTGGCAATTGAGTCAAGAGTAAGTGGTCTATAAGTAGGAGTGGCTGAAAATAAGAAGGTGGGGACTGTTGCTGCCAAATCCCCCAGGTTTTTTGAGGACACTTCTCCCTCCTCACCTAACTTTCTATGATGATTAAAGAGCAGCAAAATGTACAACTATTGGAGTACCCTTCAAAAAGCCAACCATAAGGCTGCCAGCAAGACTGGTCTTTGCTGAGCATCAGAAATTAAAGAGGTTTCATTTCTGTCTATATGGAATACAAACAAGAGACTGGCATCTGACCAGTGCAGCCCTGGCTACAAGTACTTTTATCAAAACAAACCACACTAAAACTGTATTGGACAAGTGGGTCCTGGTTACTCCTCCAAGGCTGAAAAATGCCTAAGCATTGCAGAGCAGGCACAGGGAAGGGTGCAATGTGCATTGCCCCTTCAGGGTGACAGAATTATCTGCCTCACCTTCACATCCTTGGACAGCATGGAGAAGAGCTGCTCTAGGCAGACTGTGAGCTGCAAAGCTGCAAGGCAATAGCAGCTTCCAAGGACAGCAAACCCACTTGCACAGGGGCTGCTATGATTTCTGCTGTGGTCTGCAGAGGTCTTAATTATAAGTAGCCCCGGAAGCCTGGTTGTGATTTTTTTCAGATTAGTGCCATGGGAAATGCAGTTAATGCTTGGTTTGGGGAAGGGATTTACTTAAAACTTTACTGTTGTTCTGGCAGGTCCACCTCCCCACCCCTCATACTGCGGTCTCTCCTTTTCCTCTTCTTCCTTTTCTTCCTTCCAATTTTGTTTGGCCTCAGGACTGGAGCACTGTGGCAAGAAAGTGGAAGGAAGCAATAAATATATGCATGAAAGAGGAAAATCTCCTAGTCCTATAATGGATCTCAGTCTTTGGTGGTAGTTGTTGGAGTTTTTTTTATTTGATAATAGCAACCTCTGGTGGTTTATAGCCACCCTTACAGCTGCTGAGTGAATAGCAGCTTGCTATGTGTTAGAAATACCAATATCAGCTTCCAGATGGAAACTACACTTTAATAGAAGTCAACTTTCTAAGATTAGATTAACCAGAGGTCCTGGTTACCTTCTCTCCCTAAAACTATATGTATTGTGGGAGTGTACTGCTTTACAAGGAATGAAAACTGAGAGATGCTCAACTAAGGCATATACATTAAAATTAGAAATATGATGTATATATTAAACACTGCAGATTAATCACTGCATGTAGTACTGCCAAAACAGGCATGTTCTACATCTCCTAGAGATGTCCGGGCAAGTCAGGATACTATTTCAAAGGAAGGCTTCAGCCCATAGTTTATGCTGTTTGACTTAGTGTAACAGTAACTGCATGGAATTCCCTGGGCTATGTAACGTAGGACTGGCTGTTAATTATCTCTCTGGCTTTGAAGCTGTGCATGTATGAATTACAAAGCCATAAAGAATTGGGTGAGATTTCTCAAGAGTTAGTTATGGCACAGATGAGCTGAAAATGTGTAACAGTTGCTTTCCCAAAACGAAGATATAGTAACTTTCAGTTTCCAAACTGTGTTTCCAAACACAGGTTTTTGTTCGTATTTTTCGTATTAGGATTAAATTGAGAACAAGCTTGTTATCTTTCAGATCAAATTTTCCAAATTATTAAGACATTACAAAGTAGTATAATCAAATGCCTTCGTCAAGTGAGCATCTGTTCCTTAAATCATTACCCCTTTATTTACTTAAATGATATTTAAAGTAAATATTTCATTATAATAATTCCCCTGTTATTGCATTATGTTAGTTGAAGAAAAGTTTGAATTAGATTAAATGAGTGTCTGCATTTTTTTTCAGCTTGCCCATTTTTACACATCAATTCCTGCTACACCACAAGCAGCCTCTGCCACACACTAGACAGTAACTGTAGTATAACAATATATAGGACAGGCACAGCCATTTGAATATGCTTGTAAATTTGACCTCTTGTTAGCAAAGGTCTTCAGTTAATCTTCATCTGCTTCTCTGACCTTCTTTATTCTTTTGCATTTAAGAATGGTGCTTAACATCTGACAGAGGAAACCAAATTAATTATATACAAAATTCTAGGAATTGTCAAAATCAGACTGAGAGCTAAAAATGTCTAATTAGCAACTGTGTTGGAATATTTTCCAGTATTTGGTCCCTTTCCCCAAGAGGAAAATTCATCAAGTAGTAGACAGCCTTAGGAATGGGGTATAACAATGCTGGGAGCTAGTCAGCTCATGCCTGTCTCCTAAATATATGTTTATTCTAAAAAATATAATCTTTATTAGATGCCTTTCAGTAAAAGGGGATCACATTTATTGCAAAGTGACTCCAGCATACTGTTTTGTGGTAATATTAGCTGAATTTTTAAATGGCTAAGGTTGTCCCTGTTTCTGTTTGCATTGAATAGCTTAAGAGAAAGAATGACACAGAACACTCTCATTCCTTCTGTGGATGGATGTGCAGAAAGAGTGACTTTCCACGACTCTCATTTCTCACTAAATGAGTCTGACTTCAATAAGGGGTTTTCTTTTTCCTCCCTTCTGACTTTGGCACCCTCTAGATATAGGTGACCACTTTCATCCACCGCAAGACCTGTTCAAAGTGACAATGCAGATGGTTTAATACTACTTGAACATTTTGCTTTGGCTGCATGATCTGTATCAAAGGAAAGGAAATACTCTAATATTGTTTGATCTATGGAGTGTCAGGATCCCATGTCACACTCACCACATCCCCAAGTTCTGCCTGACTGATCTCAAACTCAGATCAGTCATGACATTGCTGTGCAGCCTTGAAACAAGCTGAACAAGAGAGATGAGAAGGTTCTACAATACATCTTCCCTGTTTCTACAGCTCTTGCTTGAGCTATGTTGCAGCAATACTCATACTCATTAAAGTCATATGTCACTAAACACAAATTGATTTGACTTCCTAGCTTAACATTGGACCTATCCCACCTCTGTGGGTTTTCATGATGCTAGACCTTGGCTCACCCAAGCTGTTGCCACCAGACCTTCCCTGGTATCCTGGCTTGGCCACGACAGTGAGCCTTTCCTGCAGCATAGTACCACCCTCAGCTCCATCTTCTCTCCCCTTACAGAGTGGCCCATTCCTGACACTCAGCTTTGCAGCTATTTCTAGAAACCTCCCATACAGAAAGGGCTGATTTATTGCTTTGCTTCTGCACAAAAGCAGTATCAACCAGAACACCAAGCCTAGATATCTGGGGTCCAACCAGATATCCTTGATACTTTTGAGGATACCTTGATCCAGTGAGTTCATCAAGCATACCACACTGAGAAGACACATTTCAGTATTATCTAAGCCTTAATCTTTTGTTAAGAAAACTAAGATGCTTCCTCCTGACAGGAGAAGCTGCCTCTCCTGCCTATAATAGGCTTCTTCATTAACTCCAGAGCCTAGCAGGTCTCACCAGTGCTCCTCAGGTGGTCCCACTTCTGATCCACTTTTAGTAGGGCAGCACCTTTATCCCCAGGCCTAGCAAAGGACTCACTGGCATACATTCTGTTCCAAGGTATTTTCTGCAGTAAAACAATCATCCCTGAGATTCACTGGAGTCTTCTTTTGTGATATTTCAGGGGACTTCCACCTTTTTAATTTCACTGTAAATAACACTGCACATTTCAACAGGAAAGATTGTGTGAAGAAATCAATAGCTGGACACTATTTATGCAGAAATCTGCTAGATCCTTCTTCACCGGAGTTTACATTAACTTCTCTTGCAACATCCAGGGCTGAGACCAAAATCAATAAAATTATTGTTTAGAGT
>VZRI01013080.1:1133-17832 GCA_013397515.1 Upupa epops
ACACCTGTCTTCCCAAACCGAGACAGTTCCATAATCCAAGACAGGCCCCCTGTTTTCCATTAAGGCCAGAGCTCTGTCCCACTCTGTCCCACCCACCAACTTCGAACCCACTCCCCTTCAAATGTAAAAAAAAGCCCTTTGAAGGAGCCCTGCTAATTCCTGCTCCAGAACCCTTTTTCTCCTCTGGGATATACCTGTGCTGTGTAGACCTGTAAGGTCTGGTGTGTTACAGAACCAGTCATTATTAAAGAACCCAAATCCATGCCTGTAACACCAGTCTTGTAGCCTGATTTTAATAGACTGAGTCCTTCTTTCCAGACCATATCCTCACCCCAAATTGGAAGTAGTGAAGGCTCTTTTACCAGCTTCCCATGGCCCTGTAGTCCCTCTTCATTCCTCTTGGGCCGTAGAACACAGCTTCCTCCCCACAAGTCTGGAAAATCAGCAGTGGGCAATAGTCATCTGATCTCACCAGGTTAGGGAGCATCCTAGTAATATCTCCAATCTGGGCTCCTGGTAGACTGCAGACTTCCCTGTGATGAAAGTCAGCTCTCCACTAACTAGAGCCATTCTTTTCTTTGTGGAGGAGGTTGTCAAGGTTGTCATATTACTGGAAGATTTCCCAGATTTCTGTGACCTTGCAAAGTCCTCCACTATAAGTTCTCTTTCCTCTATAATGTTGTACCTAATCCTGTGCTATGAAACAGTAGCTTCTCAGTCCAGCAGGAACAGTTGGAAAAGAGAAAGAATCGACTGAACACAGATTTTCATACAATGAGGTCTGTCAAAACCTGAAATTTAAAGCTAAATATAGGTTTTAAAGAATTTAGGTTTTTTCTTTTGGACTGGTAGCTTATTTGATTTGGAGGAGTGGGTTATTTTGCTATGTATGTGGCATAGAGATCAGCATGTTGGCAACAGTACTGTAAAGCCATTATCTATATCAGTAAGTATATTTCAGTATGTAATGGAATAATAAATATCCAGGTGAATATTTTAAAAAACGATTCACTACAAACTCATCTTTGTCAGCTCTGAAACAGAACTACTATTTAGTGAAAAATAATGGGTATTTAGTGGTTATAGAAAATTTCATACTGTTGCAGAAGAGCTGTTTACATTTTTCACTATTTTTTTGTGCATTGGGTAAAGTTTGTCTTATTTTACATGTAGGATTCATGGATTCTGTGGTTCTGCTGTGAGACACTACTAATTATGGTGGTTATGAAAGTATTTCAGTAGATTTGGAAGTCACTATTTCAACAAATACTCTGCTTTTGTTTGCATTGTGTTTGCTAGGATATAAATAAAGTCCATTAACAAAGGCAACAGGATGATTTGTAGTCCAAAGTCTGCCAAATACAGTAGAACAAAACAAATACTGAAAATTCTAAGATGCTAACAAAAATGAAAATTCTTGCCTTCCAAGCAACTGTGGCAGATGTCTGTTGACAGTTTTGGGGAAAATATTCCTATTTTTTCAGGAGCATGACAGTAGGAAATAACTTTACATTGGAAAGATATCCAATTCTATGGCATCTGTGCACATACTTAGAAGAATTTTGTGACTTCCAGTTCACCAGAAGACATTTTCCACAGTAGAAACAATGAGTATTGACCTGGTCCTGCTGCTGTTATGATGTCTTGGGGTTTTGGTCAACCTTGAAAACAAATTTTGTTGCCATTGTATGAAAATAAAGGAAAAGTAAACTATCATATTATTAACTTTCTGTTCCCTGTATGGAACTGCAAAGTGACATCTAAGATGTGATTTATTTTTATAAATTAAGAGCATGTCCACTGTGCCAACCATGTAAGACTCTGGATGTTTCAAACAGCCAATTACTGTGGAAACTGCTTAAACAAATAAATGTCTGGATAAGGTTCTGGAATACACTCCTCCATTTAAAAAAAATAAATTCCTGTAAAATATCATTAGACTAAGATGTCCCAATGACTTCATCTGTTTGTTGCTAAATCGATATCCTTCCTTGGAATTCTTCACTGCAGACCTTCAAAGGAATAAATGAAAGCCTGCTGTTCTGCCACTTAACCTATAGCAAGAAGCCTTTAAAAACAACTCATCTGTTACGTACCAATCATATTTAGCTGTTTTTGTCAGAGCTGTGTGGCAGAAAACTATCTGTGGGGATTTTGTAACACCAAAAGAGGAGGACATGCAAGTACTACTTGATTCTACATATACTTGTCCCACTGAAATTAAATTTATAAAAGCATACCAGTACACACCCTTCCTGAATTCAATTCTAAATGCCTCTGTTACTATAATCCTGCTTTCTGTGGCAAACTCTGCTTTTTCAGGGAAAACTGTAGTATAGTTCACTCTCACCTCACAGCTGGAATTCCCTGAAATGCTCTCTTGCGAGCATATGTCAGGGATGATGCCTTGCTTAAAGAAAATAACTTCCATTGTATGGGAAGTCTAAGGGGAACTGTGCCTCCGAAACCAACTCCTTGAGCAATTGTACATCATCACTAGTTAGCTAGGACTGCTACTAATGATGGAAAGTAGCACAGTGAGCACTTATGCCAGCTGCCTCAGTTAATCCCATTCAGCCCCATAGATTTGTATGCATGTGTGTCTAAGCCTACAGCAGGTCACTATTTCACCTTGTATTCTGAAGGCCTCTGTCCCTGTCTTCCACTTCAGGTTGCTGAGTCTCGGGAGAATAAGTAGTCTTACTATTAAAAAGGAGTCAAAGAACACTTTCAGTAGCTCAGCCTTCTCCCCATCCTTGGTCATCATATTTCTCTCCACATCAATAGAGGATGGAAATTCTCCTTAGTCCTCCTTTTGGTGCTAAGTCATTTATTTATTTTATTTATTTATTTTATTTATTTATGATGCTAAGTCATTTATTTTTTATTTTATTTATTTTTACTGTCTTTTACCACAGTAGTGAGATTAAGTTATAGTTAGTCCTTTACTCTTACCATTTTCTCCTTGCTTAACTTCACAGAATCCCTGCAGTCCATATTCCAAAAGTCATAAAATCTCTTTTTTTTTTTTTTTTTACCATGAGTTGCCGCCAAAGTTCTCCCTTTAGCCAGGCCAGCGTTCTTCACCAACAACTCATTTCAGCATATAATGAGAGCTTGTTCCTGCACCTTAAGATTTTCCTTTTGAAGACATTAGGTTGTAAAGAAATTACAGCATAATTGCACAGAACATTACTGATATTCAGTGGAGTCTATTTTTTTCTTCTCAGTTTTCTTTCTTTCCTTGGAAACAAAAGACCCATAAATATTGTCTTTCCTTTTTTTCCTGGAAAGTATTTAACAGATATCTCAGATGCTATTGCCAACATTTATTTGTAGGTAATTCCTTTCCCATGAAAAAGCATCTTTCAGATTCAGTATTTATTAGGGAATAGCTTCTGGCATGTGCAAGTATCATAGGTGAGTATTTGACACCCCATTGCTTGATGTTTTTTGCTTTCTTTTCCTATTGGCTCTTCAGACTCTAGGATCCTTGTCCTCTGAGCCATACCCACACTCAGAGTTGAAACACAGAAGAAATGGCAGGTAAAACTTGAACAAACAATGTTCTGCCATGAACGTGGCACTGGAATTACTGGAAAATATAAGTGGCATATTGCACCATTTTTGGAGCAGAATACTAAGGTGCTGCTATTGGTCATCTTGATCATAATTTGTGATTACCAGGCTGAATGAAGAATCTTTTTCCTCTCTAGTTTTCACAATGATCTGGGTAATGTTTGAACACAAAAGAGAAAGAGCTGCCTGTTAGCATCTTATCTGACTTGAGTGTTGCTTCACTTAACTACCCATCATTAGCTATGACTTGGTAAAGGCACTTAGCAAATAGAAATGTTGACCCAACAGTCTAGTTCTTTGCTACTTCAAGCAGCTCTGGTACATGCAACCCTTTACAAAAAATGATCACAGTCCAGCTAAAACATAATTCACTTTTCATGAAGGAGACATGCAGTTTTTCACATCAGGGACAAGAGGGTCATTAGGGACAGTCAGTATGGCTTCACCACTTGGTGAAGCCAAACTAAGGCAGTACAGACTGGATGATTGGATAGTGAGGTGGATTTGGAACTGGCTGCAGGATAGAAGCCAGAGAGCATTGGCAGTTAATGGGACAAAGTCTACCTGGAGGCCTTGATCTACTGGGGGCCCCAAGGATCGGTGCTGGGACCAGCCCTATGCAATCTATTCATTAATGACTTGGATGAGGGATTAGGTGCACTGTCAGCAAGTTTGCTGATGACACAAAGCTGGGTGGTGTCGCCAACACCCCAGCAGACTGTGCTGCCCTTCAGCGAGACCTGCACAGGCTAGAGAGCTGGGCAGACAGAAATTGAATGAGGTGCAACAAGGATGAGTGTAGAGTCTTGCATCTGGGCAAGAAAAACCCCAGGTACCAGGATAGGTTGGGGACTGACCTGTGGGACAGCAGCGTAGGAGAAAGGGACCTGGAAGTCCTAGTGGACAGCAGGATGACTATGAGCCAGCAGTGTGCTCTTGTGGCCAAGAGGGCCAACAGCATCCTGGGGGGGGATCAGAAGGGGGGTGATTAGCATGCCGAGGGAGGTTCTTCTCCCACTTTACTCTGCATTAGTGAGACCGCATCTGGAAGAATGTGTCTAGTTCTGGGCTCCTCAGCTCAAGAAGAACACATTGCTGCTGGAGGGTGTCCAGCATAGAGCAACAAAGATGATGAAGGAAGTTGAACACCTCCTTTATGAGGAAAGGCTGAGGGAGCTAGGTGTCTTTAGCTTGGAGAAGAGGAGGCTGAGGGGTGACTTCATTTATGTCTATAAATATGTGAAGGGTAGGTGTCAGGAGGATGGAGCCAGGCTGTTCTCAAAGTCATCTAATGGTAGGACAAAGGGCAGTGGGTGCAAGCTGGAACACAGGAGGTTCCATGTAAATATCAGAAGGAACTTCTTCACAGTGAGGGTAATGGAGCATTGGAACAGGATGCCCAGGGAGGTTGTGGAGTCTCCTTCTCTGGAAACGTTCAAGACCTGCCTGAATGTGTACCTGTGCAACTTGGTCTAGGTGGTCCTGCTGTGGCAGTGGGATTGGACTAGATTATCTTCCAAGGTCCCTTCCGATCCCTAATGATTGTATGATTCTATGATTGGAAAGAAATTTAAAACCTAAGTGCTTGAATGATAAAAAATATACTTTAGTTATGTAGCTCCACTCTTCTCAGTGCCTCTTAAAATTTATTTATTCTTCTGTCTTTAAAATGTATTTATTCTTCTATCTTCTTCTCTTCTTCCCTATTGCCATTCTAGCTGCTTTTATATTTCCAGTAGGTAGTTGCAGACCCTCTCTGTCTTTGTTTTACTGGTACAGGCAAACTATCCCTGATGATCTCTGGTATCTATCCACTGCAACTAATCCTGGTGCAGTTGATCTTTCATTATTATTCAAGCTTACTCCTTAAAGAGAAATTTAAAGCTGCATCCTCTAACAGTGCACTCCAAACAGAATTGGATTAAGGTTACAGATACAGTTCACAGTTACAACTATTGTGATGCTGAATAATTCCACCTCATTAAGTCAAAAATTTGGACTACTCTTGTTTCTGAAGATGTAAAATACATGTTCACCCAGCTGACTTCTGATTTAATGTCTTCCTTTTAATGTTCCCTTTGACCCTAGGGCTGAATACAAAGAAACATAGTGCATAAGTGTAGAATCACAGAATCCTCACACCTGGAAAATACCTCCAGGATCACCAAGTCCAGCCCTCATCCCAACATCTCCCCAGCTCCCAGACCATGACCTCAAGTGCTCTAGCTACTCACTTTTAAACTTCTCCAGGGATGGTGACTCCACCACCTCCCTGGGCAGCCCATTTCAGTCCCCAGCCATTCTCTCAGAAAGGAACTTTTTCCTAATGTCCAATCTAAATCTCCTTTGACTCGACTTCAGGCCATTTCCCCTTGTCCTAACATTATTAATATGGAGAAGAGATCACTGCCAGTCTAGCTATAATATCCTTTGAGGTAGTTGTTCTACTTTTTTAAAGATGTACTTTTTTTAAAAAGCATGAAGTGTTTTTTTATTTTTTTTTTTAATGAGGGCATTTTACTATAGAAGTTTATTAATTTATGCATTGTTAGTAAAAAATACAAAATGGTAGGAACTCATAAACATCCCTGTCTTGAACATATAAAATTCAGGAAAATTTATGTGTCATGATGAAACTAGAACATCAAACAAGGTATCACAGTATCACAGTAATGATTATGTTGGAAAAGACCTTACAGATCATCCAGTCCAGTCTAATTCCAAATGAACCAAGTAATCTTAACATCTATATCATGCCACTTGGCACTTCGTCCAGACTAACCTTGAACACCTCCAGGGATGGTGACTAGACCTCCTCCTTGGGCAGCCCGTTCCAAAATCAGATCACTCTTTCAGTGAAAAACCTTTTCCTAAGTTTTCATAAGTCAATGGACACCACATCATGAATGTGAAGGTTTGTCAGCGAAAAGTTCCTTCATCTTGTTATATTGATTTGATTAATGCAACAGAGATCAAAACTCCATAAGTTTTATTGATGATATATCTGCTAGACGCTTGTAATGTTATTGAAGAGTGAAGTCCAGCAGTACTTTCCACAGAAACAGTTCCAAAGGACATACTGAGGAAGGGGGAAGAGGTAAAAAAGACAAAGAAATTGAATTCAAATCAAATATATTAGCAAAAATATTTTCACTAGAAAATTTAAAAAAACAAATATGCCATATTACAGTGGACAAAACACATGACAGAAAACAGAGTCTAGACATTAAAGAGATTTTATGAAGTACAAAACCAGTGAAGGACAGGAAGTAGTGTTGTAGGAGATTGCTTTTATCTTCATTTCCTCCTATTTGGGTCCATAATTTGGCATTTTATTTATAAAGGTGTTGGAAGTGTGAGATGGCAAGTCTAATGATTGAAATATTGAGAACACACCCCAAAATGATACTCTGGGAATCAGTAAGGTTAAGGCACAGGAACTCCCAATAAAGCACTGAATCAAAGTTCAAGTCTGAGTTCAAACATCAGGAATGGAAGAGGCAAGAAAGAGTGAGTAGAATATCTTAAAGTAATTTTGATACTGCAAAGAGTTAGATGCCAGTGTACATGTCTTCTGCCTTCTATAATCAGTAGGAGCGGGGGCTCTTCTTATGAAGGATCCACAGAAGTGGTGTTTGTAATCCAAGCATCTCTTGCTTCAACATCTAAGAGCAAATGCACAGTAACTTGTACTGGTCAATCCCAGAGCATACCTTGTATTTCCAGCAAATCCATGAAATTAATGTTGATCCACCCAATCTCCCATTTAGACACTAGGAGTAGGAGAGTGTTTATGTATGAGACTTTTGACATCAAGCTATATTTGTATAAATTCACTTCAATATCCATTTTAAATTTGTGTGTCTTTAGGCATTGCAGGGGTATGTACACACCCATGTCACACAGTAGATAAATAATACAATCAGGAAGAGACCCCTGATGGATGCTTAAATATCAGGGACCAAAAAATTGTTTCATTTGCTTTCATAAACACAGAGAATGGTCAGGCTCAAGGTAGGGTTACGCTCAGCTGCCTATTTGTTGGAACTGATGCTCTGGTATGTCCAACACAAAGTGTAATGTAATATTTAATTTCAGCTACTCAACTGACTATCCAGAAAGCTCCAAACTAGGTAATTTTATCATCATTTCACAAACAGCAAGGAAAAACATCTTCCAATGTAGCAGCTGTGTATACTTGAAACTCAAAAATAATGCAGTAGATTGTGTGATGCTAGTTCAGCTGATTTATTTGTAGGACTAAGTATGTGATACTAGTGACTTTCATTACTAAGATCAAAGCTGAGGCAATACAGTTACCCAGTTCTCTGTGGCAAGATTCCAGCCAACAAATGTAATCGTGAGAAATAAGCCTGTGTTTGTCTGTGACACTGTTGTGGGACAGGCACAACGTGAGGTGGATTCACGTAAGGTGGATTTTCTACTTCGGGCTGTCAGTGTGACATTGCAGTTCTTGGAAAAAAAAAAAAGTTTTTAGAATTTTTGAATTCTTAACATTCTATGTTAGGGGTTTTTTATTTGGGTTTTTTATTTAATTTGGGTTGCTTGGAATTGGTCTTTTTTTCTTCTGTTCTGCACAGGGCACTTCATTTGCCTGCTTGGAAGATGAAAACTGTTATAAGCAGAAGAACTACATAAATACTGACTTGATATTATATCTGAAAAATATCTTTTTCTTTCTTTCTTTCTTTCTTTCTTTCTTTCTTTCTTTCTTTCTTTCTTTCTTTCTTTCTTTCTTTCTTTCTTTCTTTCTTTCTTTCTTTCTTTCTTTCTTTCTTTCTCTCCAAGAACAGATTTTTGCTCCTACAGTGGTTTATCAAACTGTAGTTTTAAAAATATCTGGCACTACTTACCCAGCTGTAGGTACAAACACTATCCTCAACTTATACATGATAGCTGATGGTCATGTGCCACTGACCAGCACTCCTTAGTGTTCCCAAAATTAATATTCAGGAATTTGCAGAAATGTCATATTCCACAATATTGAAAATACAGTGTAGTCTTAGCAGGTAGAGTATAATTTACTACACTTCATTTCTAAGTCTCATAGCTAGCTCCAGTCTTACAAAAGCTGGCAGTGGATTTTTAGTGATCGTAAATGATCAGTGAGTCTATTACCTCACTAGACAGTTGTTGCTGAAATGTCTTGGCTTCTTAGCAAAGGCAACTTTCATCCGTTTCTCCTGGGGTCATTTGTTGCTTACCTTGTCCCTAAGCACAAATCACAAATCTCAATATTGTTCAGAGCTTCTGTTGTCTTTCTCACCAGAGCTCTGCTTTTTGGGTCAAACAGCTTCATTATTCTCTTCCATGTGCCTGTTGTGTTGGTGCACAGACTAGGTGCCATCAGAGTTAAATGCACTTAGTTCCTCATTAACTAAGTATTGTCAGTGTGCAAAGGTGCTAGAGCAGAGTTAACAGAATATTTTTTATTTGAAATACACTCTGATTATCCATTATATCTAAAACACCATTATGGTTTAATCTAGCCAAAGAAATTATCTGCTTCATTTGCAATGATTTTGAAGACTAAGGGATCTACAAATCTGCCTGACTTATCTCTAAGATTTGCTGTGTTTGCATTTTGGAAGGCTTTAAATTAAGAAAAATGTTATCCGAATCCTTATGTTAATACTATAATTGCATTGTAAATATGCAATTATAATATACATATGTAATGTATGGGTGACAAACCCACCTGGGCTACATACAATACTGCTAATCAGGCTTAGATTTATGCCATGGGTTTAGATGAAAGTCTAGATCAGTTCTGGATTGGTGCCTGCAATCCAAGCACACCAACCAGCTCTTGTTGAGAATCCATCTGGCAATGAAGCCAGGATTTATTTCAGGATTTTTCATTTGCTTCTTGGTTGTGAGTTCAATAAATTATTTTGTTTTTATCAAAGAACCAAACAAAAGTAAAACAGAAACTGTATCACAATACCTTTACACACACACTGAGAGAAATGGTAGACAGATACACATTATTGGTTTTTGGCTTCAAGTGAGAGCCCTGGAAAAAATACATTCTAATCAGAGGGGGAATTCAGCCATCTCCTCCATCCATAGGTTTCCTGAGGCATTCTTATGTAGTGATGCTTGTGGAAAAGTCCCTTTTTTAGTCAACTGGCAGATGCTAGCTTCCCCTGTATGTCTCAGACTTGCTTCTCACTCCTCTCGTCTTGGGAGTGCTTCACAATGTGGCTATGGCCAGCAGATCCTATCAATGATCTTCAGGCTGCAAGAGCACCTCAGATGCAGGAATACAGTATCACAGTAATGATGAGGCTTGAAAAGACCTTAAAAATCATCCAGTCCAACATAAAACCAACCAAGTAAACCTCTCATGTTCCAGCTGACACCCATTGCCCATTGTCCTGTCACTGAATGCCACTGACCAGAGCCTGGCTCCATCCTCCTGACACTCACCCTGTCCATATTCATAAGCATTAATGAGGTTACCCTTCAGTCTCCTATCCTCTTATATCCTATTAGAAGCATTCTTCAGGGATGCCAGGAATGATATGACATGATATAAGATGATATATCTGTGTAAAAGTATGGTAATATGATCCTCCACTTAAGAACTATTTATTTTCATTATTTTGTCTGTCATACAATCCTTAAAGTAACTAACTGGAAAAAAACACTGTTAACTTTCCTGATTCCTTCTTGTTAAAAGGGTCATCTGAGTAGCCAATTCAGAAACCTAGGTCAGTCAGTCTTCCTGGAAGGCAATTAAGACATAGATGTCTCTAAAGAATCATAGAATCATTAGGAATCGGAAGGGACTTTGGAAGATCATCTAGTCCAATCCCCTTGCCACAGCAGGATCACCTAGACCAAGTTGCACAGGAACCTACTCTGGCAGGTCTTGAATGTCTCCAGAGAAGAAGACTCCACAAACTACCTGGGCATCCTGTTCCAATGCTCCATTACCCTCACTGTGAAGAAGTTTCTTCTGATATTTATATGGAACCTCTTGTGTTCCAGCTTGCACCCATTGCCCCCTCTCCTATCACTAGATGACCTTGAGAACAGCCTGGCTCCATCCTCCTGACACCCACCCCTCATGTATTTATAGACATGAATGAAGTCACCCCTCAGACTCCTCTTCTCCAAGCTAAAGAGTCCCAGCTTCCTCAGCCTTTCCTTGCTAATTAACCCCCTTCTGATACACCCCGGGATGCTGTTGGCCCTTTTGGCAACAAGAACACATTGCTGCCTCACAGTCGTCTTGCTGTCCACTAGGACGCCCAGGTCCCTTTCTCCTACCCTGCTCTCCAACAGGCCAACCTATCCTGATACCTGGTGTTTTTCTTGCCCAGATGCAAGACTACACTTACCCTTGTTGCACCTCATTCAATTTCTGTCTGCCCAGCTCTCTAGCCTGTCCATGTCCTGCTGAAGGGTGGCACAGTCTGCTGGGGTGTTGGCGACACCACCCAGCTTTGTGTTATCAGCAAATTTGCTGACAGTGCACCCTAATCCCTCATCCAAGTCATTAATGAATAGATTGCATAGGGCTGGTCCCAGCACCAATCCTTGGGGGACCCCACTAGATCCAGGCCTCCAGCTAGACTCTGTCCCATTAACCACTACTCTCTGGCTTCTATAAGGAGGTATCAGAGCAAAACTGTGTTGTTGTGTTTGCTAATATGATCAGTATTTAGTTCCATGGAACTTATTAGACCAGTAAGCTTTGGGATCCTGTCCAAAAGAGAGAATGTGTGACTGACACTTGGCAAAATTTTCCTTCCTCAGGTACGTAGTGGAGACCCACTACATTAATGTTTTGCAGGGATGCCTCTCTGCTCACAATCATTCTTCAGAAAACTATCATCCCTCACCCATCACAACTTTCTTCACAGACTCACAGACCATATGTTACAGCTTCTACATAATGCTTTCGTACCTTTCTGCCAGATCCTTCACACAAACACTACAAGGAAAGGCAGTTGTAGCAATATCTTTAATATACACATACTTGTCCTCAGGTCCTACCTCTGTGCCAGTGGTAGGAGTAGTATTAAAGCTTGCCAAGTTTCTTTGTAAGTGACTCGCACATACCAAGTCAAGTGGGATTGTTGATGAATGACTTGCAAAATACTAATCTGATCTCTGTCACTAACACCCTGTGTGGCTTTAGGCAAGTCTGAACACTTTTATGCTGGTATAATATATTTATTAATCTGTTATGCCAGGTTTTTAGGAAGAATTCACTATTCAGCACATTCACAGAACACAGTGCTTTCCTTTCTGGTGCAGAGAATTGGAATAAACCAGGCCTCTAGAAATGAGTGTTTGCATGCAAACGATTATTTGTTGCCTCATTGCAAAAGACATTCATTTTATCTTCTTGTGAGCTAATTAAAGTTCTAATCCTCTTGTCTGAATTGATGTTTTAATGAATGGTGGATTAGTTACCAGTATGGACAGATGAACCATTTTGAGTTAATAGTTTCTATTAGGATTATTGATTGGAGTTAAAATCTTAATACTAATTAGAATTTTACATACCTGCCATTCTTAGGCATTTTAAGAAATCATAGAAGAGGAAAGAATTTATGTTGAGGGTTATTTTAAGTTTTGTAACTTAACAAACACTATATAAACAAAGCAATATGATACAAACAAGAGGGAAAATAAAGGGGGTTGTTAGCAGATGGAGAGAGGTTCTCCTCCTCTACTCTGCACTAGTGAGACCGCATCTGGAGTATTGTGTCCAGTTCTGGGGCCCTCATTTCAGGAAGGACAGAAAACTGCTGGAGGGTGTCCAGTGTAGAGCAACAAAGATGATGAAGGAAGTAGAACACCTCCCTTATGAGGAAAGGCTGAGGGAGCTGGGTGTCTTTAGCTTGGAGAAGAGGAGTCTGAGGGGTGACTTCATTCATGTCTATAAATATGTGAGGGGTGGGTGTCAGGAGGATGGAGCCAGGCTCTTCTCAAGGTCATCTGGTGATCAGACAGGGGGCAACAGGTGCACGCTGGAACATAGAAGGTTCCATATAAATATCAGAAGGAACTTCTTCACAGTGAGGGTAATGGAGCATTGGAACAGGCTGCCCAGAGAGGTTGTGGAGTCTTCTTCTTCTCTGGAGACATTAAAGACCTGCCTGGATCTGCTCCTGTGTGACTTGTTCTAGGTGATCCCGCTGTGGCAGGGGGATTGGACTAGATGATCTTTTGAGGTCCCTTCCGATTCCTAATGGTTCTATGGTTCTATGAAAACATGATCAGAGAAGTGCAATAAAAGAAGCTGTCATTGACCACAAATTAATAGCTTAAGAGTAATTTCTTTACTTGGAAAAAATTAGTATAATAATTGAGGTTGCTATCTGAACTGTAAAACCTGTCTCACATCTGCCACAAGTGAGCCTATTTGGACTGAAACAATATAGCACCTTAAATATCAATCACCAACCACTACTCTACATATCACAGAGTACTGTTACCTTACAACTAGCACAGACCAAACCTGAAAAATATGAGTTGCCATGGAAGGTCAAAGATACCATTACTTCCTTAATTTCTGATATAACAAAGAATTGGTGAGATGAAACTGCCCAGATGCAGCATAAGAATAGGATGTGTATTTATGTTCAAGAAATGTTAATCATGAACCTGATACTTGAAGCAAAAACTTCTAGTAACAAAGGTTGGCTGACCTAAGAATAAAAGGTCTGCTGGTGGACTACAACAGGCTTGTGCATTAGACCATGCTATATTTGAAACACAGGAGTGGACCAGGCAGATATTGACCACACATTCAACAGTAAAGAGCAACATCTGAATTTTTGAAACTAGAGAAATGATCAAACAGTCATGACATCCTGTGACAGCAAACAGAAATGTTGAGATACACAGGGAAGAAACTGTAAACTACATGCACTTCTGAATACACAGGCTTATCATAATTTATAATTTACAGCTCTTCAGTAGCAATTATATGGCCAGACACTGACATATTTTTGTCTCTATACTGCCATTACAGCTTCAGGAGCAACTTCATAATATGAACAACATTCAGAACAAGAGGACTTTTAAGGAAAGTAGAGAACTGAAGGTGTGACTTTAACGTTGATACAAGGGCAGAAAGAAAAGGAAATTATTCCATCTCCAAAAATAGCCTAGAAACACATTTCTCTTTTTAAGAAGAAAAAGGCAAAGATAGGCATTATAAAATGGCTGTGATAAATACAGTGGGTAAAGGAATTTATTCCCTTTTGATTCCATTTCTCTAAGCAATTAAAAACTTGATATATGAAGATATTAGAATGATTAAATTACAAGATTTACAATGTGGCAGTATTGAGATTGCTTTACTGAAGACTTGTTTGGGCTTTTTTAGAGCTACCTCTGACAGCTTTTTTTTGTCTATGGTGCCCTAATGTTCAATCATTTGGACAGACATGAGTCAATTTTATGTCCACGTTTCTGCAGGAACAATTAAGCAGCCTCACAGCTAACTGATGACAGAGAAGGTTCACTCACAGAAGAAAATGACTACCCATTTGCAGCAGCTCTTTGCAAGTGGTAATTAAATTGTGAAGCATAAAATTAAAATTCATAGAATCACAGAAACTGGAGACAGAAAAGAGCTGCTAAGGTCATTTTTGTCCATGCCCTTCCTTCTGCCAAGTGCTTAGTCCAGCACTTTATAATCCCATTGAAATGTTCTCTACTTACCTAGAGCTTTTAAGAGACAAGCATTTGATTTATGCACAGTAGAAAATTATACCTTTTCTCTAGAGATGGACAATTTGCCTCATTCAAACAGTTGTGAAATCAATTTAGTTTACCAGTTACAGCTCTTTATTAATACACAGCCAGCAGGGCACTTGGGAAAGCAGAAAGTTAATGATATTGCGGATAGGATCAGGAGGGTCTCCTGAATGCCTTGTTTTCCCCTGACAGTCTAGTAAATCTTTGGTTAGTTGAGTACTTCTGAAGGAGGAAACATGCTTAGAGGATTTGATTGAAGCAGATCACTGTTCATCTGGGTGTGGATTAGATAGATCTTTACAGAGATCTGTAGGATTTGGTAGGGCAGAGAGAAACAGGCTAATGAACCTCCCTTACTGGAGGTTCCTGGGTGCTTACCAGGAAGTGCAGAGCATTTCATGCCCATGAGAAATGAGGTGGCTAGCAGTCCTCACTTGAAAGTGAGGACTTGTGGCGTAAATGCTATGTGAAAAAGGAACTTTCCTTTAATGTGGCAGAAGACATAAATTTCACATCTCCCCAGAGATTATCTCATTTTCTAGCCTAAGCCTGCAAAAATAAAGTGATATTGCTCTTGCATGAGCTCCTTCCATGAAGCCTGAGTCTTAAATAGTCTGTCTGAGGCACACATCACCCCCTTTCAGGGCTTTTCAAAATGCTTCTCCCCAGGTACAGGAGGGTGTCTCATTCAAAACCTAAACCTTTTGTTCAAAGACATATAAATCTTCTGTTTAAACACAACCATGAATGTGAAACTAGGCTTTCCCTGAGGATAAATTGCAATAGTCTGCAGCTGAGTTTCCTCTTAAATAACTGTCACTGCCTGTAGTCAAAAATAGGACATTGATCTAGGAGAGATACAGGTTTGACCTGATTTTCTGGGCCTGGCCAATTACCCACATCCCCTCATATGGCTTGTTTTGAGCTCTTGGCTCACCAGTTCCTTGACAAGGGTCCTGAATTTCAAATGATTGTCCCAAGACTAGTACTTATATGGTCTTAATTGAGATTTATGGTGATACACATCAGTCAAAATCCTGCATGGAAATGAAGTCTCACCTCAAACTCCTGCTGCGCTAGTGCTCCACATCAATCTCTAAACTGCATCTGACCTCACTAGCATGCAGAGCTGGAGAGGTTTGCTGTGTTAGCAGGGCGGCACTGTGTTATAATAAACGCTGAGGCAAGAGAAGTGCCCAGGAGTATGGCACTGAACTGTGGTTTTCCTTGCTCCTCTCCTTGATTGATAGAATGGTTCAGGTTGGAAGGGACCTTAAAGATCATCTAGTCGCAACAGGGACTCCCCCCACTAAACCATGTTGCTCAAGAGCACATCCAATCTGGCCTGAACACTTCCAGGAAGGAAGCAACCAAAACCTCCCTCCCTAGGCAACCTGTTCCAGTGTCTTACTGCCTTCATCATAAGAACTGACTTTCAGTCTAAACCTATCCTCTTCCAGTTTGAAACCATTATTACTCCTGGTCATACCACTACAAGCCCCTGGAAACAGCCTCTTCCCTGCTTTCTTGTAGCCCCCTTCAGAGACTGGACTCTCCCTGGAGTCTTCTCCAAGCTGACAGCCCCAGTTCTCTCAGCTTCTCCCCATAGAAGAGGTGCTCCAGCTCTCCAATCATGCTTGTGACCCTCCTCTGGACACGTTCCAACAGTTCAGTATCCCTCCTGTGTTGGGGCTCCAGAACTGGATGCAGTACTTCAGATGGGGTCTCATGGGAGCAGAATAGATGAGGAGGATCCCATCGCTCGACCTACTGGTCACACTTCTCTTGATGCAGCCCAGGATGCAGATGGCCTTCTGGGCTGCAAATGAGCATTGCCGGTTCACATAGAGTTTTTCATCAACACCCCCAAGTCCTTCATTTCAAGGCTGCTCTCAATCTGTTCCCCATCCAGCCTGTATTTGTGCCTGGATTGCCTTGACCCAGGTGCTGGACCTTGCACTTGGCCTTGTTGAATCTCATGAGGTTGGCACTGGCCCACCTCTCAAGCCTGTTCAGGCTGCTCTGGATGGCACCCTTTCCCTCCAGTGTGTCCACCACACCACACAGCTTGGTGTCATCAGCAAACTTGCTGAGGGGGCACTCAGTGCCACTGTCCATATCGCCGATAAAGATGTTAAACAGCACTGCTCCCAGTACTGACCCTTGAGGGATGCCATGTGTCACTCCTCTTCATTTGGACCTTGAGCCATTTACCACAGCTCTCTGTGACCATCCAACCAATTCATGATTCAGCAAGTGGTAGGTTCATCAAGTTCATGTTTTTTTGCAGCTTTACACAAGTCCGGGGAGATGATTGGGTGCTCTTCCCTTGTCCACTTGTGGTGTTACACCATCATAAAAGGCCATCAAA
>VZRI01013080.1:24819-54972 GCA_013397515.1 Upupa epops
ATCTTGAATGTTGTGTTCAGGTTTGGGCCTCAATACAAGAAGGACCCTGGACTTCAGGAGGGCCAACTTTGGCCATTTCAAGCAATTGCTTAGGGAAATCACGTGGGACAGGGTACTGACAGGTAAAGGGGCACAAGACAGAGGGTTAACATTCAAAGACCACTTTTTTGAAGCACAACACAAGAGCATCCCAACAGGAAAGAAGTCAAGGAAGAAAGCCAGAAAACCTGTGTGGTTAAATGGGAGATGCTGGGCAAACTGAAGATAAGAAGAAAGTCTGTAGGTCATGGAAGGAGGGGGTGGCCATTTGGGGTTATTATAATGCTCTGATGACAGAATGTAGGTATGCAACTAGGAAAGCCAAGGCTCTCTTGGAATTAAAACTTGCAAGAGAGGTCAAGGACAACAGAAAGGGCTTCTTCAGCTGTGACCAAGCTGCTGTGTCTTTCTGGTGTAGTGCAATACTATACAGAGCCACTGACTACCATTGAAGCACAAAATGATCATTATAAGTTCAATGGACATGTCCCAGATACAAACTTCATTCTTTCCTACCATGGTGTTTCCACATTCAGTGCTATTCAGTCATGAGCAGATCATTTAACCCATTAACAAGTGTCTGAAAAAGGGCAATGGGTGTTCAGGCAAAAGGATGTAAGAAATGGACAATAATACAGTGATGTTATTTCAAATTGTGTAATCCTGTCATCCTCTGCCATGGGGTCTCTCTGAGCTAGATGCACCGACAGCTTGAAGCAAACAAGGTGCATGGGATTTCTATATGGAGAAATTCTCTGCAGTGTGACCTGCTGCCGCAAGCACCTGTCATATGGCATCATTTGTAGCCAGTCTGCATGATGCTCCAAAGCAATGTGTCTGTAGGCTTTTGTCTCCATAACATTTCCATTTGTGGTAACCCAGAGTGGAAACACAGCAGCAGCAATGGTAAAGCATCAGAGAAAAAGACAGTGAAACAGGTTTTAATCATGCTGCTTTCAATGCTGTAGTTGTTGAGGTGTAAGGTCTGTAAGCTTAGTTAGTGAAACAATCTTGTTCGTAAACAAAAAGAAAAATTCTTAAGACATAACTTTGAAAAATAAGCTTAAAGAAATAATATTCCCCTGTTTTCTCTTCATGGAACTTTCCCCTCCAGATATTCTAAAGCCTCAGCACTATTTCCTTTTTGGTTTTAGTATTAGTTTTCTGTGCATGGTTGATTTTTACACTTTTGGCTTTTTAATTTTGTTTTATTTTGTTGCTCATTCTAACTACTTGCTTACGTTCATAATATAGTTTTACTCCTCTTATTTGAAAAATCTGCAAAAATAGTTTTGAAAATCATTGATTCAAAATACAGTAAAATGATATACAAATCAACAGAATTCAGAAAGCAACATAATTTTAGTGTGTTTAACAGCTGTCTGTCCTACTAGAAGAATTTTCAAATAGCATATTTTTTTCTGAAAATATCAGACATGAAATTGTTCAAAACAGTTTCCAGATTCAAAGGAGTCCAAAATATGCTCTTGAGAACATATTATTTCTATGAGATCTGATGTAATCCTTATAATGTCTGCAGATAAAGTCTGGATATAATTTCTGCTCATTATTCACTAGAGTTCAGCACTCTGGAGGGCACAGAGGAAGGCATAGTGCATCTCTTTCGGCACCTTAAAAGATAGATTTCTGAATGCTGAGAATAAATTCTTTATCATTTCATATCATCATTCTTCCTAGGACATGACATTTGGCAAATTTTAATGAACTTTGCCACACCTCTGTAAGGTAAATGCAAATGTTCCCATTTATGGATTAATTCAATTATTACCCAGATGAAGATGAAGGGTTTGATACAGGAAGCATCCTATACATACATGCATCTTTTCTTACAGGTGCTGCTGCAGCATTAGGGGACATCAACCTCTAAAATAATTAAATGTGATTCAGAAATCTTTGTCCAGAGACATAAGGTTGTTTTTTGCTCTAGGAAATGAGTAGACATTACTCAGGTCTTTCTCATTCAGAGCCAGAATCCTATGGCTGAAACTGAAATCAAGAACATAGTTTTGCAAGAGAAAATGCACCATTGCTTTCCAGAAAGAGGAAAAGATTGGGCCACAACCTGAACAAAGAGCAAAGCAAAATCCTTGAGATGAATATTGTTGTGTTATTTCCTCATGGGAACAAAAATCCTCCATTGACCCCAAAATGTTTCATCTTCAAATTTCTGTTTCTCTCTCCTTGACACTCCAGGAAATGGTGATAAATAAAACTGCTTGGTTATACCTCAGCAGACAACAGTCTTTTCTAAAAAGTTTGGGGTTTTAAAATAATTTTTATTTATTGAATTTGTTATATGTAATTATTTAGTTGTTTAGAATACAATCAGTGGAGGGAAAACTGAGAGCTAAATCGATTTCTCATACATTTAGTTATTCTCACTTAGTTTAAACCTCCAGATCAGAGAGGTTATTTACCCCTTAGAGGTGCTTATGCATGGGCTGTAGAGACCACCACATGATTAGCTTGGGCCAGGCATCTCATTTTCAAGCAGTTAAAACAGAGAGAGAGTAAATCTGCCCTAGTTACTGCCTCTTCTCTTCCAGCAGAGGAGCTGGAAGTGATAGCTTTGAAGGCCAGTCAGACCCACGTACCTTCACTTGCCAATCTGGCCAGAAGATGACGAAGAAGTTAATTATTTGCAATAGTGTTGCAACTATTTTATTTGAATGTATGTAGTACATTGTGAATTAGCCCATGATTTTTTTTGTTTTAAATTTTTGCTAGGATAATTTGTAAATTGTTGTCATGTTTTAGATATTAAGGAGCAGGCAATTGGAAGGGAAATGTTTGTAGTACTAATTATTTTGGTAGAAAATGTGTTATCTTGCATTCAGAGAATATAAACAAAGTTCTTGATGTATGGAAGGCATTGGCTCAGGTCCCCTTAGCCACAGTATTTCAAATGTGGAAGACCCCAACTGAGTAGGGAACATTAAAAATGCCATACATCTGGTATCAGACAGCAGAATCTGATTCAAAAGAATTTTTATCCTCTAGTTAACGAGATGAAACTTTTATTCCTATGAAATTAGACAGACTGCAATCATATTCATTTTTAACCTTTCTCAGTTGCCTCAGGCAAGTCAGTTTATTGCTGGGATCACATGGACTTAATGATTGCACTGATAGTGAAGCTCGTATAATTCATGATGCACAACTGAGGTTTTGTTGCTCAAAACAAGGCAAGATTTTGATTCCAAATTATGGTGCGGTTGTGACTCTGTCAGAGGTTGTAGAAATGAAGTTTATGGGTTATCTGTTAGAAGCCCTGAGCCATAACAACTTCTTTCAGCATTAATCATAACAGTGTTAATTAAGGTACTTTCTGTGTGCACTCATGAAACTCTCACCAGTACTTCCCAGATATTTTATCGTAATTTACCATTAATCAGGCATGAGTTAATAGATACCAAAAGATTTATTCCCTTAAAAATTCCTTCTTGTTTTGTGGGTCCCATTGCTATTATATCATTTGATGTCCACTTTAATTACACTAATCATATTCTATTGATTTAGATATTGCGCATTACCGTTGGGAAAATATTTTAATTCAATTTTAGTACAGCAGTAAAATGTAAAACACAAGTGTTAGCATTTTAAGCTAAAAATCTACCTAAAATATTTTCCTTTGTTGAAATTCTGCTGCCCCTCCTGGGTCAAGAAGTTAATCCAGATTTTGCTTGAGGGTGTAGAATTACAAACAAATTTCATTAAGGTTTTTTTTTAGCTATTTTTAGCATTTCTGAAGTATTTTGAATATCAAAAGGACAATAATGGTCTTTGCAATACTAAAGGACCTTTACTTTGCTTCCTAAAGTCAGTGAGATGTTTGATTTCAGTAGTTACAATAGATACCACAAAGAGTTTGCCACCTGTGTAAATATCAAAATGCTGTTGTTCTACACCAAGGGAACATTCTGGCTAAATTTAAAGTTCTCTATATTGATCTTTTCTTCTACTTGCATACTACAAAGCAGAAGACTCAAGAAGAGTCATACAGGGAGAAAAGGCTCCTGTCTCTTCCCTCGCTTTATAGCTCTGTATAATCACCATGATGTCAGCATGGCATGTGTGAACAGATTATCCAGCCTTTGCTCTGAGCTCTCATTTGTCACAGCAAAATTTCTACACATGGATAATGCCCTCAATTTGCTCATGATTTCTTTTCCCCAAGCCTAATGCAGTCTCATGGAAATCTGTTAAAATACAGCTCAAAACTTCATTTACATGCACATCTATCCATATGTATCACTAAAAAATTTTTACATTCGTACTTATCTGACAAATGTTATGCCCACTGAAGCCTGTTTACTTTTTATGTTTTAGTAAAATGCGATACAGTCTAAAATTACACTTTAAGAAAGCTATTTGAAAAACTGGGTGTTCTTTCCCTATGTTGCAGCTATGAGAGTAGCACAGTTAATTACAATACACTTTTCTCACATTTATTACGGTTGTGAGATCTCCTGCAGCAAATACCTTTATTAATGAGAAGAAACAATAATTTGCACTGATCAGAGTGGAAGAACTAAGACACTTTTTACACAGTTTTAATTTAGCCTTCTAACTGGCAGCAGTGCATAAGATAATTAAACATGAAATATATTGAAGAATGAAGTTATACCTCAGATTCACATGCTTCAAACTATTTCCAATGGCATACCCAGAATGTGCTCCATTAAAGCACATGTTGTTCATCTGAGGCACTCACAAACTTTTTCTAGAACGGGTATTCAAAGACCACTTCTTTGAAGCACAACACAAGTGCATCCCAACAAGAAAGAAGTTGAGGAAGGAAGCTAGAAGACCTGTGTGTTTAAATGGGAAGCTACTGAAGAGGAAGAAGAAAGTCTAAAGGTCATGGAAGGAAGGCATGGTCACTTGGGAGGATTATAAGGTTCTGGTAAGAGAATGTAGGGATGCAATTAGGAAAGCCAAAGCCTCATTGGAATTAAACCTTGCAAGGGAAGTCAAGGGAAACAGAAAGGTCTTCTTCTAATACATTGCAGGTAGAACTAAAAGAGACTGGGTGCCCTACAGACAGAGGATACAGAGAAAGCCACAAACTGAATGCCTTTGCCTCCATCTATACTTCTGGGAGCTAATATCAAAGCCCAGACTGCTGAGGCTCTAGAGGAAGTCAAGGCAAAAGAGAAGCCTGCACTGGTTGATGAGGACTGTGCTAGGGATATGTTGAGCAAACTGAATGTACACAAATCCATGGGCCCTGATGGGATGGACCTGCACATACTAAGGGAGACGGCAGAAGTCATTGGTAAGCCACTCTCCATCATCTTTTCTAGGTCATAGGGATCAGGAGAGGTGCCTAGAGACTCGAGGTTAGCAAATGTCACTCCAGTCTTCAAGAAGGGTAAGAAGAGGGACCCAGATAAGTATAGTCAGCCTCACCTCCATCCCAGGAAAGGTAGTGGAACAATTTGTCCTGGATGCTATCTCTAGTCACATCAGGGGCAAGAGGGTTGTTAAGGACAGTCAGTATGGCTTCACCAAGGGAGAATGAGAAACAGCAACTCTATCTTGTGCTTTCACTGTGTTGGCTAGGATGCTTCCATGGAAAGTGGAATACATTGGATCCTGATCCCATGTCAGTGCCCACTTAGGCATATTGCAAGTTACTTCAAAGGGGAGACTGAAAAGCTATCCAGCTCCATCATAGAGTTTGGAGAACACAGAGTTCTGAGAGCTGGTGACTTAATTTCTCAGTGGGAGAAGAGAGCTAATTTAAATCTCTGATATGCTAGGTAAACAGCTTAAACACTGGATTAGGTACAAAAAGTGTCACTTCTTTGTTATATTTCAGTGTTACCTAATGAAAGTATTCATTTCCAGTATCTGCTTTTGTTAGAATTGCCTGCAATGAAAACAAAAATATTTCTTTTGAGTCAGTAAAATTTTTTTTAACTTTTGTTTCTCTAAGGAAAATTGAAAAAACCCCTCACATAGGCTCAAGTCTAAATTCCTTGATTTTTTTGGAATAAGAACTGAAAATGTCATTATTTGCACAAAGTATTAACAGGCTAAGACCTTAAAAGAATTCATAAAGGACTAAACCTTGAATACAGAGTTCAGTTTTGAGCACCTCAGTACAAGAAAGACATAGAGGTACTGGAGGGGATCCAAAGAAGGGCAACAGAGTTGGTGAAGACACTGGAGAACAAACCTCATGAGGAGCAGCTGAGGAAGCTGGGGCTATGTAGTCCAAATAAAACGAGGCTGAGGGGAAATTTTATTGCTGTCTACAGCTACCTGAAAGGAGGATGTAGAGAAGTGTGTGTTGATCTTTTCTCACAAGTAACAAGTGGTGGAACAATAAAAGGCCTCAAGTTGCACCAGCAGAAACTTAGTTTAGACATTAGGAAGAACTTCTTTATTGAAAAGGGAATCTAGCATTGGAACAGCCTGCCCAGGAAGGTGGTTGAATCACCATCCCTGGATGTGTTTGAAAGTCATGGAACTTAAAGACATGGTTTAGCAGTAGCCTCTGTAGAGATAAATTAATGGTTGGATTTGAAGATCTGAAAGGTTTTTCAGATCTAAATGACCCCATGACTCTATGATTCAATGAACATCATACAGGGATAAAGGAAATATCACATGCCTTGGAAAACCGGGACCCCATGACTCTATGATTCAATGAACATCATACAGGGATAAAGGAAATATCACATGCCTTGGAAAACCGGATCAGAATCTAAAACATCTTGAAAACTGTGAAACTGTCCAAAAAGACAAAAAGAAACTCATTAAAGCCAAGCACAAAGAAGGAAGAATCAAACAAATGCATAGAAAACAAGAAATAACTGCTAGTCAGAAATGCTTCAAAAAAGTTTTAAAGGGGGAAATCACTGAGAGTGCTCAGTATCAACAACAAGAAGCTGTAATAACAACAGGAAAAGATAAAGTTTATGTAATCAGTGGTTTTTCATGGCTTAGACTCCATTTCAACACAGCTAGGCGTACTTGTGTCATAGATCTACAGTTCAAGAAAAGTGTAGCCCTCCTGGACAAACAAAGAAAGAGATGGAAAAGCGTGAAAGGCCGTGAGCTTTTAGTCCAGAATAGTGACAACATAGGGACAAAAAGAATCACTCTGCTTACATTATCAGATTGACAACATTGATTGTCCATTACTTTTAAGCAAATATATAGGTGATACATATGTTTAAAAAGGGGACGAGGGTTTTTTTATTTTATTCACAATAAGGTATAGCCACAAAAGGGGATGTAGAAGCTATCCCACCATGTTATTTTGAATATAATTTTCTCAAGACATAAAGTGTTGTTAAGAAATGAATATAAACTGGAGTTTATATTCATTTGTGTACGACCAAGAAAATGTGCCCTGACTGGTTTAAAGTGTAACTTGGTGTTTAAATAGTGCAGTGTTCTGTGGGTCCTTGTCTGGATCTTCCTGCATCCCACCTGGGTCGATATTAATGTTTTGAGTTAGAGACCCTGACTATGTTCCAAGCAAGAACACTTCAGCTGAAGTGTCAGTCACAAAGGGAGGGTTTAACAACACCACTGAAAAATCTGCAGGCAGTGAAACAAATGACTCAGTTTGGGAAAGAAAGGCACCAAGAGTCTGGACAAGAACAATCTCAGGTACCAGTCTAGGTTGGGGACTGACCTGTTGGAGTGTAGGAGAAAGGGACCTGGGGGTCCTAGTGGACAGCAGGATGACTATGAGCCAGCAAAGTGCTTTTGTGGCCAAGAGGGCCAACAGCATCCTGGGGGGGGATCAGAAGGGGGGTGATTAGCATGCCGAGGGAGGTTCTTCTCCCACTTTACTCTGCATTAGTGAGACTGCATCTGGAAGAATGTGTCTAGTTCTGGGCTCCTCAGCTCAAGAAGAACACATTGCTGCTGGACGGTATCCAGCATAGAGCAACAAAGATGATGAAGGAAGTTGAACACCTCCCTTATGAGGAAAGGCTGAGGGAGCTAGGTGTCTTTAGCTTGGAGAAGAGGAGGCTGAGGGGTGACTTCATTTATGTCTATAAATATGTGAAGGGTAGGTGTCAGGAGGATGGAGCCAGGCTGTTCTCAAAGTCATCTAATGGTAGGACAAAGGGCAGTGGGTGCAAGCTGGAACACAGGAGGTTCCATGTAAATATCAGAAGGAACTTCTTCACAGTGAGGGTAATGGAGCNTCTCACTGCTCCTACACTGAACTGTGATAACAACATCCTGAGTCCACTATAGACAGTTCTTGCTTCTGTCTCTCTGACATCACAGTGGTCGTTCAACTTCAGTCTTGATCCTCATAAATCTTCAAGGCTCACGATTCTCACAGCCTCTCTAGACCTAAGTGAATCTTCCCACTCACCATTAATTTTCTTCAGCTTGAGTGATAACATTCTCAGCAGTGATAACCTTCTCTCAGCAATAATGACGTGGCTCCAAACTTGCACGTAGATGGAGAGAAGCAAAGAAGAAGGTGGAAATCATCGATGAGGGCATAAAAGGGGGAAGTGGGAGGGCAGACACTCTTTCACTTTTAAAACCCATACTTTAAACTTTTTTACAGAAAGCAAACCAATACAATGTACAGATTCTACTTGGCTTTTAAAGGAGAACACTGGGTCTTTCAACCCTACTTGCAGCATAAATATTGTACAATGAGATGAAGATTCATTGCAAACCACCCACAACTGCAATTCTGCAGACTTAAATTACACCACAGGCAAATACTAACACATAACATCTTCTATTTTGCAGCAGGAGTGTGGGTCTGCAGTTGACCCAGAGTCAGTGCTGTCATGGCATGGTATGAAATATGTGCAATCACTTAAAGGCTTATGATGAGATCAGATCTTTCCTTACTGGATACCCATGGGTGGGAGGCATTTGAAAACTGCAAATAGAACCTGTCAGGGTCAATGGAATAAGAATGAACCAAACTATTAAGACCTTCCTCCAGTTTATTTTTTTATTTATTGTTTTTTTACTAATGTTTTGCTGGTCCTGTTTCTTATAACTTTCATATCACTGGAACAGTTGAAAGTGCTCTTAAAATGTGAATAACTTTTATGCATCAATAGCTCCTTTGTGTGTTTGGAGAAGGCTAAAATGACTGTAGTGTAAATAAGAAGGTCTAAAGTGTGAAATTAAACACTGACTGGGACAAAAAATGTACCTCTACATGTGGAAAGAAACTAGACAGGATATGAAACCTTTAACTATGGCACCAGGATATACTGGAGTGGGGAAAAGGTGTTGGATTATCCCTTAATTTTATCTTCTCTCTCCCTATTCATTAAAAATTGCCAGATCTATATTACAGCTAGAAGTATAGGCAAAATTATCCCAAGAGACTCATTCATGATATCCCTGACTAGACATGTTATTGCTGTTCAGCTACCAGAGGCCAAAAGAGGACACAGATAGTTTTAAAAATTTCCTCTAATGAAAGCCAATGAAGTAACTTGAGTTACAGCTTAGAGAAAAATAAATGCTCTTAAAATTCAAAATCCTTCACCCACACTGAGATCAGATTTCCCAATATTTTTTTTACTCTACCATGACATTAAAAACCTTCAAAGTATTAGCTTTAATTTAAAGGAGTGCAGCAACTGTTTTAGCTGGCTGTCCCTGTCATGAAATTTGCTGGAGGAACAGAGTACAAGTGCCCAAGAATTACAGTGGCATTGACTCTGTGAGGCTGCAGAGTACACTGATGCTTAACACAGTGTTTTAGTGAAACAGGCAACTCATGTGAAGTGAGGCTTTTAGAACACATCTTGAGTAAATGGATGATTATTTGTCATCAGAGTGATAAACACTTTTAATGTAGCAGGTTTCAGTCCAGTGTGAGCTCAAAAGCCAAAGACATAGGAATGCAGTCACTTCAGGTAACAGATCTTATGGGGAGTTTTGTTTGAACAGGCAATATTTTTGCAGTGATTTATAGCTTGGAAATAGAGAATGATGCTGTCATTTGAAACTTGATAGAGCTCTCTCAACGTCCATTAATGTGTGTGAGGCCTGAATAAATGACACCACCACCCAGTTCCTCTGAGAAACATCCCCCCAGAAAAAGGGTAATTAGGGGAAGTATAGCTCTCTACAACCACCTGAAGGAGGGTTGTAGTGAGACAGGTGTTTGTCTCTTCTCCCTAATGAACAGCAATAGGATTGGAGGAAATGGGGTCAGGTTGTACCAGAAGAGGTTCAGATTGGATCTTTAAAAAATACTTCTTCCCATAAAGAGTGGGGAGACTTTTGAACAGGCTGCCCAGGGAAGGGGTGGAGGCACTGTCCCTGGAGGGATTCAACAAACAGGCAGACAATGATGTTTCAGGAGATGGGTTAGTTGGTTGCGCGTTGTAGGGCAAATGGTTGGACTACATGATCTTGAAGGTCTTTTCCAATCTTGATGATCCTATTCTATTATTCTATGAACTATGAATGTGAATTTCTGTGTTGCAAGATTCCCTCTCTGTGAGCAAAGATATGCAGCTGAGCAACAGGTTCATTATGACAGGATCATGGTGGCTTTTCCACAACTACCTACAAGAGTTTTTATGTCCTTCTCACAGATGTTTTTGTTTATATAATTCATGAAATCTATTACATAATGTCTGGTTCTACTACTTTACTACTATAGTTCCCGGCTCTTGGTACACTTCTATAAGAAACAGTTTGGGTGAGTGGAACCTACTGGATCTTGAACAACCTGGTCTACTGGAAGGTGTTGATGCCCATGGCATGGAGCATGGAACTAAATTATCTTTAAGGTCCCTTCCAACCCAAAGTATTCTATGATTCTAAGACTTCTTTCCCTTCCACAAAGTATTTTTGCAGTCAACTTCTAAAACCCTGAAAAGAGGTCTTTCCAGTAGAAATACTGACACAGACATAGCAGCAGTGCAAGTGAGACTGCACTAACACTGCTGTGTCCCTTAAAGGGAAGGTACTGTGCGGGGGAAAACACTCACCTGGAATCCATCCTGGTCACTCTTCATGCCCAATATTGTTTCTCAGTATTTCACACTTGGTGTAAAATGACTAACTTCTTTCCCTGCAGATCTCTCAAACTTTCTATGCCTGTCACCTTAGTGGCTTTCCTCAACTTCCTCCAAGATGGCAAATCTTTCTTATTATGCATTGCACTCTATGGTGAGTAATAGAGAACACATGGTATGTTTTTTTGAGCTGGAGTAAATTTTAAATACTATAAAACCTAGCAGGTTTAAGCATATCAAAATGACACCTTAACAAGAGAATATAATCCGTTGCAGAACGTGTGTTGGTATTGCTCAAGTCTGAATGAGGGAAGCAGAGAAGAAAACTAGAAAACACTCTGGATTTCAAAATATCCTTTATTCCCATGATTAGCAATCATATAATATAGCATCAAGGATTTTGGTCACTTAACATGAATAGAGTGTGTTGACAGATGTAGGAACTCTGTACCATGCTAATATTTACCTTAGGCTAGTAGGGGAGGGAGAACTCACCTAATACTGATGCAAAAGTACATTCCACATTAGCCATTACTTCAGTCTGCATGTGTCAGTACAATTTACTGTGGGATTAATTCGTCACGAGATATCGTTGAAGTCAAACATTTAGCAAGATTAACAAAAGGACTGGACACTTATATAATGGAGAGTATCATCTACTATTACATGAGGAAGGAATGGGGGAAAATAAAATACACCCAGGAGTTACTGGAAAGAAAAACAAAACCTTGTGATTTAGGTTATAGTCTCTCCTCCAAGTGAAGCACAAGGAAAAAAACCTCCATCTTTGACCAGCAATGAACAATTAAATAATAATAAGCTACATAGTGCAAGGCATAACAAGAAAAATACTATAGGAATGACTGGTTTGGTGATCTAATGTATGATGATACTGCTCCTACACCATGGTTGCTGAACCTTTTAGGTTAATACTATGATACAGAAATTATACTATTCTGGGAAGGAAGACAAGAATCTTAAAAAAAATCTTTTTAAGTGAATTTTTAAGTGTCTTAAAGACACTTTAAGAATCTTAAAGTGTCTTTATTCTTTTAGCATGAAACCCTTTACTACAAAAGGAAAAAAATCTCTGGTTATATAACAATGCAACAAACAATGAGGTTTTGGCTTTACATCTCGACATAAGGATGGCATAAAGGATAGATCTTAAAATAATTTTAGTCCTGATGCTTTGCACAAAGTAAAACAAAGTTTAAAATATATTTCCTTTCAGGGGTCGAAAATGTCAGTGTCAGCATTGGTTAGGGCAGCTGTAGGGGCTATTGTCACCTATGTCAGACCTCTCACTGGCAGCAGAGTATTTGCAGTCATATGGTACTTGAGGGCGAGGGACATAGATTTCTGCTTTCAGTCACTTGCTTTGCATGAGGCTAGCTGTTGGGGCAATAGAGTGTGTAGCCTGAAGCACCTCTTCCTGGATGATCCTCCTGTGCTGACTGAAATGTCATATAGAGCTCACAGTGAATATTAACTGTTCCCTGTGTTCTGATGATAGAATTCTGTGGGGATGTTTTGGCATTGAAATGGGGGACCTTCAGGAACATTGACATCTCTGAGATTCTGAGCGCAGGTGTGTACTACATACTAGTTCACTGTATACAGGTTTAGAGTTGTAAACTAGGACACTTTTTCATATTAGGTCCAAAACATCCTTACTTGTTCTTTTAATTACCAGTTAAGAGGAAGCTAGTGTGCATCTTCATTAACATAAACATAGAGGGACAGCATAGTCACAGTCACCTACTCTTTTAATGGAAAAGGTATTTCCACCATGAGAGACTGAACACCCCACTGTGCTTCACCACCTCTCTAACACTGCTGCAGGGTGTTAGATGTATGTAGTTACTCATAGACTCTTCACTTTTATTCTGTCTCCTGCAAGGGAACCATTCTTCTTGTAATCACTCTTGCTAGCCATAAGGATGTGGCTGTGGACAGGAGCTTTCATATGATTGCCTTAGCAGGTGGATCCCAATGTTTTGACTTTTGTTGTAGCATAATTTTGACACTCATGTTTCACACTCTTAGTGTACTCAGCTACCTTCAGTTTACATAAAAGGAGTTGTTTGGAGACCTGGTATGGTACCATCTGGGACACCAGAAAAGGCCAAAAACCACTTTCAGATTGAAATTACAAGCTGACCAGATTTATGTATCCGTGCAACAAAAATAGGCACCACATGCATTGCCTGTCGATGCCTGAAATCATGTGGGATCCCCATAGTGATATTAGGTTCTATTTTTATGTATTTCTAGATTTCATTTTATTAAAATTCTTTTATTGGTAGATCTATTTGCCAGAAAAATGAGCAGGACAGTTATTACAGTCATTCTGCTTCCTTCACAGAAATGTTAGTAGCTCAATCTTTTGCAGAGTATTTTTGGGAATAGTAGATTAAGTCTCAAGAAGTAACAGAGAACTTAAAGGGAAAGCTGAAGGAATCTAAGACTCACAAGACAAATAAAAAATTAACCACAAACTCAACAACATGAAAGCTGGAAGAAAATCACTGCCTTTAACTTTGTTTCTTTTTACTGTTAAGAGAATCCATCTTGGGAACTTGTGAAAATATACTTTACAGGGTGACAGAAAGAAAACTTTAACAACTGCATCTTTTGGTTTAAAAAAAAAACTTGTCAAAAGGTTCTAAGAAGCATCATTAGAACTGTGATGAATAAATGGAAGACTTTCAGCATGCATGGCTTCCTTGTAACCAACAAAAATATCCTTTTGTGTTGTTTTCCTTCTATTTCAGATCTTCTTTACCCTTCTAATGTCAACTTGTAGTGTAAAGATGGGGTTTTCAACACTATCTAATGTATGTTAACTCTCCTTTTCAATGAATATGCTCTGCACGTTCAGACCTATAGGAGACTGACACTCCTTGTCTTCTTAAAAATATAATCTGATGATCAATTTTATCTTTAAATTTTTGGTGAACAGGAAGACTTTCTCTCTGAAAACACAGAATAATGTAACCTAATGCAAACAATGCTGTAAACAGGAATTGTGAAATGTGCATGGGGAGGTTCATTTTCCACAAGCGGCCCAGCATAGTATGTAAGATTTGTCTACATGTAAGATTTCACTGCATAGATTCATCAGGTAATGTTTTCCTGTCCCTGTGTATGTATACATTTACTTTTGTCCACTTTTGACTCACCTGTAATAATGGAGCACATGATGAATCTTAAGACTTTGATGTTTTTTTACTTGTGCATATTTCCCCAAATAAGAAGGCATGTGGGCAACATGTACTGTCAAGATACCAATACCTGTGTTTCCACAACTGTCTGGGAGCAAATATTGATATTTCATTTGCAATATCCAAAGCATGAGATCAAGTGTACATACATATTTTCAAGTGCAAATGAAAGTACAAAGGATGGCATTAGAAACAGTGAAAGAAATTGGAAAACTGAAGTCAAACAGATAAAAATAACTACATCCACAGTGCAAATTGGAGGTGCAGTTGCAGTCCATTACATGTATCAGAGCTTCCCTAAAATTAACAAGCTTGGATATAGGCAGTAATGTAGCTGAAGTGTAATGCAATACATCCAGCTGAATAAAAACTCCCAATATCCACGTATACCTTCCATCACAAAAAGCAAATAGAAAGAAAATTGTCCTTCAAGATGCTTCCTCGGGAAACAAGAGATTAATTCACAGAATCACAGAATTATTGAGGCTGGAAAAAAAGACTTCTGAGCCCAACCTTTGACCTAACATCACCACAGCAGCCAGACCAGGGCACTAAGTGTCACAGACAGTCTGTCCTTAAAGACCTTGAGGGATGGGGATTCCACCACTGTCTTGGGCAGTCTGTTCCAGTGTCTGATCATTCTTTCTATGAGAAAGGGCTTTCTAACATCCAACCTAACCATCCCCTGGCACAGCTCCAGGCCCTGCCTTCTCATTCTGGTGTTAGTTGCCTTGACGAAGAGCCTGACTCCCCCCTGACTACAATCTCCCTATCAAGTAGTTGTAGAGAGTGATAAGGTCCTCCCAAGACTCCTTTTCTCCAGGCTAAAGAACCCCAGCTACCCTAGCCTCTCCAATTTAACTCTGAAGTGAAAGACAGGGTAGCTCCATGGCTCCATTTACTTCATAGTAAGTGCTCACATGCCTGTAAAATAAATACCTAGATGACAGGACTCTTAATTTTCAGTATGAAGTACACACACCCACCAAGTTTCTCTATTTAGTCAAATGCTGAAGCTGTTCAGCATCAGAGATGGGAGGACTGAGAGGATTATAGTTTAGCAAGGAATAAAACAAGCCATGACCATGAAAGTCTGTTTAGTCTTTTTGACTTCTCCAGTATCACATCTGTAAACAAGGATAATGTTAGGTGATCTGATTTTTGGACTACAGAAGTTATACTGGATCTTCTGTTAAATATTTCTAGATCTTAGTATGCATACTTCTGTTGTCCTCCATAGATAACAAGGACAGGAAAGAATTGTATTGTAATACAATCCTATAATATGCAGTACTTTATTATAACTCTTGAAAGTGGCAATACATTTGGAAAACATTAAGTTTGCAAGTGGCTACCAGAGCAATTTCATGTTGGGTTTGAAGGTTTTTTTGTTCTTTTCAAGAATGCACTCAAATTAAATATTTTGATTTCTAGATAAAAGTGTGCTTAAGTGCTTGCAGAGAATCCACTTGAGTTCAGTTTTATAACAGAGGATGCATGCCCTATTTACATCCAGTTGACCTCTCCAGGTTCAGTGGACTGTTACAAATGGACAAAGAGGATACAATTTTTGACTAGCTGCTATACTTAAATCCATTACTCAACCAAAATCTTAATCCTCTCTTGCACAGGAATCATAGAATCATAACATGATAGAATGCTTTAGGTTGGAAGGTGTCATCTATTTCCAAACCCCCTGCCATAGGCAGAGATACCTCTCACTCTACTCAGTTGTTCAAAGTCCCATCCAACCTGGCCTTGAGCACTTCCAGGGATGGGGCATTCACAATCTCCCTCGGCAACTTGTTCCAGTGCCTCAGCATCCTCATAGGGAGGAATTTCTCCCCAAGACCTAAATCTACCCTCTTTCAGCTTGAAACCGTCACCTCTTGGTGAAAAGTTCCTTTCCAGCTTTCCTATACGCTCTCTTCATATGAGCTCCAAACTGCTGATCATCCAGTGGCCATCCATTGGATTTGCTCTAACAATTACATGTCCTCCTTACATTAGGGACTCCACAACTGTGTGAAGTACGCCAATATGATTTCAGAAGAGCAGAGTAGAGGGGTATAATTACTTCCCTCAATTGATCAGGTAGTAAGATGAATTGTGAACTGGCTGCAGGATAGAAGCCAGAGAGTAGTGGTCAATGGAAGGGAGTCTAGTTCCAGGCTTGGTACCTAGTAGAGTCCCCAAAGGGTCAATACTGTGACCACTACTATTCAATATATTCAACAAACTGAATGAGGGATTAGAGTACACTGTCAGCAAGTTTACTGATGACACAAAGCTGGGAGGAGTGGTTGACTCACCAGAGGGCTGGGGCTGCCTTTCAGCAGGACTTGGACAGACTGGAGGTTGGGCAGGGAGGAACTGAGTGAAATGGCATCAACCTGATGAGGAAAGGCTGAGGGAGCTGGGTCTCTTTGGTTTGGAAAAAAGGAGACTGAGAGGTGACCTCATTAATGTTTATAAATATGGAAAAGGTGGGTGTCAGGAGGATGGAGCCAGGCTCTTCTCAGTGTCATCCATTGATAGGACAAAGGGCGCAGTCAAGGTGTCAGCTAGATGTCTAGAATTTATCTAGTGTGAAATGTTAATGTGTGGCTACCCACAGCAGTTAAAGTCTTTGCTAGAGCAGTGTAAGTGTAGCTTCAGGAGAATAAAACCTACTGTCAGACTGAGAACTGCAAAAGCCTTTTTCTTCAAGTTTAAGTTTCCACGTCTGCTACTGTAAAGCTGTCCTATGACATGTGCATGCTACTCGAATGGAACTTAAATGGACCCACTAGGATTTGAGTACCATAGAGTATAGTACTAATGGATAAGGAAATAATATTATTTGCACTAATTCACAGACTGATTTTAGACTGACACAAAATTCCCACTTCTATTGCAACCTAGTTTCATTACCAGTCCCTCTATTTTTTTGTCAGAATATACAAACCAATGTCTTTATGTCCTTTATTGTCATGATAATCTTCTTTAAATATTTTTTTTTAATCTCTGTGAGTGATTTTTTAAAAAATAGATTATACATGTTCTTTCCATTGGAATCTGTGGGGAGATTTATGCTGAGAATCCCTCTGTTTTACCTGTGTACAGGTGTTTTCATGAAAAGTAGTAATACAATGCTTTTGATATTCAAAGCATATCAATAAATAACCACATATTCAGAAAGTAGGAGAGACTGGATTTCTCCTTTAAAGCTACTTTTCAAAGGAATGAATTGGGGAAATGTCCTCTAGAGAATAGTATTCTGGCAGATTAGGAACTGGAAAGACAGACAAGGTTCTTGGTTATGCTAGTAAACAGACCTGTAAACTGTACCTGTATACAGCCTACTTAAATCTGTAAAAATCATGTCTTATCTAGATTTGAGTCAAGCCCTTATTTCCAGAGTTCAGTTCCTCTGGTCTGGCATTTCTAGTCATACTCATATATCTTGATTGATTCTCAGTTATAACCTTGGACTTCCACATTCCTGGGGAAAAATTCACAATATAACATATTTGCACAGTACAGTTCACATGGGTTTTGGCTCTATTTCCTCACACAAGACAATCAGCAAAGATTCTCTGTATTACAGCTAAATGGTGCACAACTGATGCACCTTAAGCCTATTAGCTCGTTTCACAATCCTACTAGTGATTAGTGATATCAGCAGTTTTCACATTTTAGAATTTATAGCAAGCCACAAACAGAGTCTCATCAGGGATATGTTCTACTGGTTCAGGCCCTCCACATGCAGTTATGTTACTTGCAGCTCTGACTCATCCACAGTCCTTTCTAACACAGAATTTCTCTGTTCCTTCTTTCCTTAGGCACTGCCCTCTCAAGAAAGGCAGTCTTGCTACAAGGCCATCTGCACTTTCACTAGCTGGGGAAAAAAGCCCCATAACGATCACCATGGTAGTGCTATCTGATAGCCATTAAATATAGTCCAGATTAGCAGAGCAAATACTTCTGAGACTACTTGATGTCTTAGCAATAAAAGACTGAACTGTGGCAAATCTGGAACTTGTGTTTTTAGGTTAACACTCAGGTGCCAACGCCCTGTGGTACAGAGAAGCGTTTGTGTTCCACAGGAAGATGGAGGCAGACAGCATTGCTAAGCGGCTATGGCACTATCAGCCAAATAAAGTCTGGTTACTTTAATTTGATGCCTGATTTCTAGTTAATTTGCATCTTGAGCTTTTCAAAGGCTTCCTCTTTTAAACAAGGCCTGTATCTCCTGCTGTTTAAAGGAATATTTGTCCTTCTTCCTTCACAGGCAACACCTATAAATTTAAGATTTTTTTCTTTTTTCCTGTCTGTAAGAAATGAAGGGTTTAATCAAAGAACTAATGTCTTCCACCTTTCCTGAGGAGGTGAAGAAGGAGCTTCTGCATGTATAATTTAGGATTCAAGTTTTCTTCACTGAGCTGATACAGTGTTGGACTCAAACTGTGTTACAGCAAAACACTAGGATAAAAAAATCAAACATATATATTGGTCCAAAATGCTAAAGGTTAGGAAAATCAATCGCATGGATCTTTCTTAATAGTTCACAAATAACTTTTATCTTGAAGCTGTTTCCTCATTAGCTGGAAGCAGAGAAATGCACTTGTCACTCATCAGAACAAATCCTAGAGCTAAACACACAGATTTTCTTCCTGAAGAATCCCATGCCCTCTGTAAGAAGACCTGCCACAGAACAACTCTTGTCTCACTTTGGGGCTGTGATCTCTCTATTCTGATTGAGGATTGGAACTAGATGATCTCTGAGGTCCCTTCTAACCTGAGCCGTTCTATGATTCTATGAGCTGAGACTATTTAGCCTGAAGAAAAGGAGGCTGAGGGGTGACTACCTGAAAGGAGGTTGTCGAAAAGTGGGGTTGGTCTCTTCTCACAAGTAATAATTGATAGGACAGGAGGAAATGGCCTCAGGCTGTGCCAGGGGAAGTTGAGTTTAGACATTACAAAAAGTTTTGTCATTCAAAGGGTCATTAAGCATTGGAACTGTCTGCCCAGGCGCGTGATTGAATTGTCATCCCTGGATGTGTAGATAGAGTGTCCAAGGTTATGGTTTAAGTTTAACCTTGTTGAGTTAATGGCTGGACTTGATGTTCAAGATCTTTTCCAACTGAAATGACTCTATGAAACTCTTGGGGGACTGTTGCACAGACAAAGCTCTTGTTACCTCAGTAGAGTAAGAATGAGCTCTTCCCTTCTCAGAATTAACAGTCGGAAATGTCTTCAGTTGTACTGTTATCCAGGGCTGCTCCTCAGCTTTGAGACCTTTGGGCTGCTGAGAGGTCCTACCCTCCAAGTACATAGAAATAGGATTAATAGCTTATGCTATGTGTTACATCAGCCCTCTCCATTCAGCCTCACATAACAGGCTAGGATTTACCTCTTCTGTTTGCTGTGCATTAAGCTGCTTTGGTTATTGACTTTTTAAATTGTGATTTTCCACAAATCCTTTTAGATCCATTGGCCAGTTCTCATGAAAAACTGTAGCTTTCTAAAAAGTATTCTTAAGCTTGGAATAACAAAACAGCCTGCAGAAGTTAGATGTTCATATTCAAAAGAATCTTAATTCTTTTGGGTTTCCCTGAGGATCTTTGCCTCAGTTTTAAAGCTACTGAAAAAGCCAAATATCCAGACACAGAGGCATCTGTGTGGATGGTGGAGGCATCGTACCCTCTAGTGGCAGGAATATTCATCACTCAGAAAAATCTGCTGCATAAGCCGGCTTTGCTTTGGGAGTAGCGTTCCAGGATAAAGGCACAATGATATAGGTATTGAATCTTAAAAGAATGTAGAACAAGCACCCAACAGTGTCCTCGATTACTGACTGGCGTCCCAAGAAACAAATATCAAGACCTGGCTAGAAAAATGTGTGCTAACCTTCAAAATTAATGGCACAAGTTCCCTTCACTGCTGGCTAGTTCAACACTTTTTAAATGGGAGATTACTGCAGCAAAGTCTCCTTATTTTTTTTGGTTTTTTTGTTTTTTGCCTTTTGGGCTTTTGTCTTCCATCTTGTATTGACCAGGATTACATTTAATTTTTTGCTGTAATGCAGCCAAATATAAAACAATTTTCATGCTTGTCTTTCCTCAACAATATAGCCTTTCCAGTTAAAATAATCTGGAGGAAGCAAAGTTTCCTAGCATTGTATTGTTAAAAATATAAACATAAAAGTTTACTAAGAACAGGAAAGGCTTATTACCTGACGTTCGAAATTGTATCCCTCTGGGTAATTTTGTTCTTATACACCAAGAGCTTCCTCAGCAAAGCAATGGGAGGGATAAGCATGCTTAATTCACACCTATTAATATACGGGAGGTTGCAGAAAGCAGCTTTTGAAAGCCTGTAGTTTAGGGTTTGCTAAGCTATTTGCCTGAGGATAGGATAACATTCCTGTGGCATGTGCTTTCTTGAATTCCACTTAACACGCAGTCCTTTTTTGCCTTAAACCCGAAGTTAAAAAAAAAAAGGGAAAACCCCTTCAACTTCAAGAAATAGCAATTGATAGTCAAAGGCAATCGGATTCTCCTTTGAGATGAAGCATACTTCAGTTCTAAGGTTCAGTAGTGGAGTATCTGTGTTACACCAGTTGTTTAGAAGTACATATTATTTACTGCAAAGATGATTCAAATCACCATCCTCTTTTCAGATTCCCCACCACATAATCCAAAGCAATGTCCCTTCATTTCAGTAACAGCTTTGGGTTTATTACGTTTTTGTCCATTCATTTCACTTTGCTGTACTGCAAGAACCAGTGAACTCGCCACATTAATTTGAAGTCTCTGACTAACTTTACTGTACTTATTTCAGGAGTCCTATGAAGAAGATTTGCTATAATGCAGTGGCCAGTGTTGTTACTCATTTTGCTCTTGCTGAGGACCAGAATTCTTCACTAAGTCCTATCACTACAGAATCACACTGCTCTGCAGTAACTATTGCACAGCTGCCCATGGGTCAGCACTGACAAATACAGAAGCCAGCAATTTATAGGTTGGAATTCATACTCTTGCTTTTGCTCATTTAAAAGCAACATAGTCTGCATAGGTCTCATCAGCTAGAATCTTCTTTTCTTTTGAAGACACAGGTTAACTAAAAGATGCTCATTTAAAAATTAAATGCAGAGCATTTTACATCTTTTTTTTTTCCCAAGTTTTGCAGGTTTGTGCTGGGAAAACACATCTGTGCATACACCCTGTGGAATCTCACCAAGGAATCAGGCTTAAAACACAAAAAAGAAACTCTTCTCTCAGCTGGACCACACAAAGAGGGACCAACAACTGTCCTAAGTGGTAAGAGTAATGGGGAAGTACTATGTTACTATTATATGGCATCTGAGGAAAGACAAAAGGTCCTTTAAGATTCCCTTTGAGGGAAAAACTGAGATGACTTTTCTTTATATGAAACATCAAAAATTGAGCCAAATCCAGCCTTGTGGCACAAACCCTTTAGGAAACAGGCTTCAGTAGTCCTGCTGTTTATGAAATGGTTAATTTCACAATTCATTTGGAAATACTTAAAAGAATAACATTGTTTACTTTCTTTTATAATATCATTCAAAGTCCTTATTAAAAGGTTATTGTACACTAACTGAAACAAGGCAAAGCTGAGAGCAAGTTGCAGATCTGATGAGGGAGTAGGGTGTAAGGAGGGAGAAAACAATGTGGTGGTGTGTCTCAGAAAGCATATTAACAGAAGAGCAAAAATGCCACATGGGCTGAGAAAATTTAAGTAAAAACATATGAGAAACAGCCCTGCAGATAACAAGGTGAGAGCAGGAAGCAGGGGATGAGGTGCTACTGGTACCCAAGTAGAGATTCTCCTATTGAGGATTGCCCACACTGGAGCAGGTATTTTCCTGTAATCCCTCTTTCCCTGTAACCCCAGAGAGGACCTGTGCTGGAGCAGACATCCACACTGCAGCACATTGATGATCCAGTGCCAGAGTAGTGGTATCACTTGCAGGAAATGTGGCCAGTGGAAATACTAAGCTGGAGCCTGTTCTCATGACAGAAATTGTGGTCTATGGAGGACCTGAGTTTGAGCAGCTTTACCCTGAAGTACTGCAGCCCATCAAAGGACCTGTGGTGGAGCAGGAGAATGGTGTGAGAAGAAAGGAGAGACAGTCAGTCTGGACTGACACCAAAACTTGCTGTTCACCATCCCATTATACTAATTGGAGTCATGGAAGGCAGAGAAGCTAGGAGTGAAGGGAAGTTGAACCTCTGGAAAAAGAGAGGTGGTAGAATAAAGCTGTTGTTTTAATTCTTCTTAATTTCTTATTGTCCAGATATATTTTAATTGGCAATAGATCCAATTAATTTTCCCCACACCAAGTCTGATAGTAATTCATAAATGTCTTTGTCTTGACCCAAGAGTTTTGTTTTGTTATATTTTATTATCTTTGTTATTTTTCAGAACTGCTAGGAAAGCAAGTAGGACAAAGTTAAACCCTACTACACAGTGTTAACACTTGTCCGTGCAGTAAGTTACAAGTTACTTTAAGATTTCCCCCACAGAAGCTTTGAATAACAAAGGGATCACAAGGTACTCCATAATTTATCTTTTGTTCCTTCAGAAAAATGTCATCAGGAAGAAAGTAAATGTATGAGTAACAGGGTACTTGCAGTAGGTATCTCTTGTCTCTTTCTTGTCTCTTCCTTAACAATTATTTCCTCTAATGCCACCTCAGCAGGGAGAGAAAGTTTCCAGGAATTGGTAAAAAGGAGAGCAGATTCCAGGCTGTAAGATAGTAAAGCCTGCTTACAATTCAGCTGTTTTTTACTGGAGGTAACCTATACACTGGCATCCAGGGAAAGCATCAAAATAAACCTATTAGTCCATGCTAAGGTAGTCACAACATCTGGCTGGAGCTGGAAAAGTCCTAGACTACCACAGAGGGTTTTATCATTTAAGAGAAAGAGTTCAAAATCATTAACTTAATTATTTGTGTTTAATTGAAATCAGTTCCACACCATGAACTCCAAGACAGGCAAATTATGTTTAAAGAAAAAAAAAATCACTGCAAAAATTCCAAAATCTAATCAGCAAAACTGAAGAAAGCAGTATTACTCTGAATAAGAGGAGGCTTTGTTATGTATTAGAAAGAGAAAAGAGCTTTCTTCAAAATTTGCATGCAGCATGGGAATTCATCTATCTTTCATTCACTTAAACCACTTTCGCCATGAGGAAATAGTTTTTTGCTCCTCCCCCCATGCTCTGCCCTGTTCTCCTCCAGAGAAGGGTGTTTCTTCTACTCTGCTCTGCTTTTCTATATCGTAATAGGACTGAGAACCAGCCATATTATACTGCACATATTTGGGGACTATCAGTGAACTTAATATGGAACCCACATAAAAAGTATTAACAACCACATATCTTCACCACGATCGCTATAAGCACCTGTCCTGGTTCAGATTATTTTGTGCTGGTTTGGATTTCCAAATCCCACAGCACCCCACAGCAGGACCCCATTCAGTGCATTTAGAGCTGGCTTAGATTGTCTTTCATTTGGCATGGGTCTACTTTGTTCACCATTGAATCTTGCTGCTACTACTACTGAGAGGTCTTCGTCACATTCAGTGAAATAGCAGTAAAGGAGATCTCAGTGAAACAATCTTTTCAACAGCATCCTTATTGCATGTGAGATGCATGAGAACAGGATGCATGAAAACAGGAATTACAATCTTTGCAGGGTAGAAAAAGAAGACATACCCTGAGGAGAAATTGAAATGTCTGGAAAAGTTGGACTGAGAAGAGGGGCAAATAAGCATTAGAAAAAAAAAATTCATTTGGTGCAGTAATAGCATTGCAAGCTTCTGTACTTGATCGTTCATAACAAGATGATAATGCTTATGTAATGTCATTTAAAGGCATGAAGTTTCAAAGCATTAAAAGCTTTTTGAAAAATCCTGTAAGGAATAATTATGGTGAGAAACAAAAAATCAGAGAAGCCAAAAATGTATTCAGATTTGAATTAAGAGTGAATGTTAGTATCTGTAAACATTTGATAACAAGGAGTGTTGTGGCAAATAATACAGACCAAGATTTCAATTGGTGTTCCAAGAAAAGCAGAGTTCTTTACCCCTACATCTGCCAAGTAGGTCTTTCTCAGAGACATGCTCAGGACAGTGGTGGAGTCCCTATCCCTGGACGTGCTTAAAGACAGACTGGGTGTGGCACTTAGTGCCATGGTCAGCCTGATGTGGTGACGTACGGTCATAGGTTGGGCTTGATGATGTCAGAGGTCTTTTCAAGCCCAAATAGTTCTGTGATTCTGTGATCCGTAACATCCGTGTCAAAGACAGAAAGCCTGCTTTTATGGCCATTAGTTCTCACCGAGTATACTAGCTCCTGTCTTCTTTGAAGTCATCTTACAGCTTTGAAGTTGAGTAAATGTGACCAGCTACCACTTATTTTCCCTTCATATCATTATGTTTTACTAGTGTGTGTAAGAAAACTGAGTGGGGAAAAAACTCAACATATTAGATTATAAAGTGGTACCAATAATCTGATGTCAAGTGATGCTGGTTAACTACTTCAATTTGTGCAGAACTTGGATTATATTCTTTCTCAGTCAGTGATGGCAGCTGTCCTTCATTTAAACATTAAGAAAACATGCTTAGGATACATTTGCTCACATGTGAAATGATAGCAACCGGAAGAAGTAGCAAGGAATCCATAGGTCCAAGAGAATAAATATTCTGTATGGAACTATACCAGATGTACTGCTGAGTGTTGATAACAGGCATATTTGTAGAGTGTGATCATATTAAAACATAGTCCCTGATAGCAAAAGCTATAAAGGCACTTAAAATCTCTGGACCTTCAACTTCCCAAAGAAGATGTTGTCTTGCAAGAAGACAACAGTTCCTTATCTTGAAAATGTTCAAGCTATTTTATGTTGAATTCTGAGGGGAAGAGAATCCTCCAGTTGCTCATAATATTTTTGTCAAGACAAGCCTGGAAGGAGGAAAACAGAAGATCCTCCATTCAAAACAAAAAAACAAAAATAAGCAAACAGAAAAAAAAAAAAGAACAACCCAACAAACCATATAAATCCCCCACAGTAAAAGCCAACTATATAAATAAATAAATAAAAACTCCTTCTAAAGGAATTACTCCATTAAATAATTTCAAACTGAGCCTTTGCCAGACTCCACTTCCTTGTAGTAATATAATTAGAATGATTCACTAAGAGCTCAGAGGTTGCCAATAACCACTGCATTTCATGGACTTTTCAGATTCAGTAGGAAATAGTAAATTAAGAATCCGTTAAAGTTGCTGGTAATGCTAGGTGTACATAACTTATGCCTTTGACTGTTTTTCAGAATTTAGAAATTAACAGGTGCAACCAGGGTGATAGGAATATCTTTTTAAAGCCTTTTTCTATTTAATTTACCTGCATTTAGCTCACAATACCCACTCCTTCAAAAGGTAACATACAATCACAATATAATTTAGGCTGGAAAGATCCCTGGAAGTCCTGTAACTCAACCCCTTGATCAGAAAATGAGCAAATATATTTTTCAAATTTTTGTTTGATGGTTGAATTATAAACTGAATTGAAACAGTTTCACTTATGTATCCAGTCATTCACTGATGACTGATGACTCATCTGAGAACCTGTTTCTCTGTTTGATCATCCCTGCAATGTGGTCCTTTATATCTAATCAGAATTTTACTTTTCTTTCTTTTACAAGCTTTTTGATTTAAGCAGCCTGCAGGAGGAAATGAATCCCTCTATTGTTTCCATATGTCATGCTGGAAAGGTGTTATGAAGCCCCCACTGCTTTGTATACTGTGTAAGTCTATGGCTTGTTTGATCCTAATTTTCTTTTCCACATTGACAATCTTGAACCACCTTTGGCATGTACAATGCAACACTTGTGGGACAGAGATGCCAACAGCAATGCATCTTGGTGCCAAGAAATACTTCAGAGCACACTAGCCTTGGCTCCAAGGGAACAGCCTCCTAGCTGATCTCAATACCTTTCCCAAGGGAGAAGAAACCTCTTACAAGATTAGCTTTTTTACCTTATTACTGGTATTGGGAAATTAGCAGCAGTCTAGCAGTGGTCTGACTGGCATCAGGGTTTACATACAGTTGTATGTGAAACCACTGCAAAGTGTTCTTTATATCCTACATTTACTACAGATCAATGCAGAGCTGGTGGCCTAGTCATGACATTGTTAACTTGAGGCATGTAACTCACCATTATAAAGAAAATAAATTTAGCTCTAATTTCTAACATAGTTAGAATTTCAGTTTCCAGTGACAATGAATAGTAAGAAACTGTTAGGTCTAATCAACAGCAGCAAACATTAATTAATGCAGCAGGAAAAGCATTTTAATGCGCTAAGATTTTAATCTTTTTCTGACTATTTGGCAATAGTTTAAATGTTCCAGATGTCCTGGTTTAATGAGACATTCTGGATATGGAAAATGTCTCAATACCATGAATACTGCTATGAACAACCTAAGCCAAGGAGGTTTCCTCAAGTTTGGTGATCTTTTTCCTTAATGTGACCAAATACAACAACAGCATCTGCGTGCCAATGTAGGCTTTACCAAAAGCACAGTGAGGAGAATCAGCCATCACCAACTTATGGCCAACTACTGTGAGATGAAATTTCTGTTTTCTCCACTGAGGAAACCAAGTATTTCATCCTCTTGGGATGTGCTTTAATGCAGGAAAATTAGACTTCATTGTCTTTTCTGTTCCTCTTCTAAGTTCTTAACTCTCCACACATGCAAATACAGTTTGGCTTTTTTTTTTTCCGAACCACAAAGCGTCTATAGAGTCTCTGATACTTCTCTAAAAGAACAGGAAGACTTCAGAATAATGGAAACAGAAATCCTTAGGATATTTACAGATTGAAATTATTTCTGTATTGGGAAAACTTCCTTGGATTTGTTCCTAACTTCAGACTTCACAGGCTGGAGAAAAGCTGTTGCTACTTTAAAAACCCAAAACAGCAACAAGAAGCAAAAATACATTTATGAATGGATGACTAAAACAGTTTTCTTATTGAAGTGGTGGGTAGGACTCCTCTAAATCCACAAGAAGTGCTCAGAATGCCAAGTATTTAACTCTATTTTCCTTAAGGATACATAGGACAAGGTAGTTAATCTGAATAGCAGAAGTCAGACTTATTTGTCTCATTTATGTCTCTCCTACGTGATGTGCAGAAACTTTTCCTTTCTTACAGCCTGAAGTACAGTGCTTTGATGTAAAAGTGAGGAATAGGATGTCGTTTTCCCCAGAATGCAGGACAAAAAACCAGAAATATTAGAAAAAGACTTTTCTGTTGAGGGATGAGGATATAAAGGATAGACAACAGTTGGGAAAGGTCATTGAATACATTTTAAAAAAATAATTTTTTGGCTAAATCAAGTTTTCTTGCAGTAAATTCACTCTTATTCCTTCTATGAAGTCTTACCCCTGAAGGCATTACTTCTTTATATGACACTCAACTGCTACTGAATAGTGAGTAGTGGCAAAACTCCTGGGTTGGGTATCAGTGACGTTTAAAATCTCTACTATTTTAGAATACAGTGAAAAGAAACATAATACTTGCATTCTATTTTGTGCAAGCACAAAGATAATTCATTATCATGCACATACATACATGCATGCTTGTACCACATGTATATATTCTTATAAAAAAACCACTTTCTTAGAAAATAAATGAAACAAACATTACAGTCATGGGTGAGGTATGCTAGTTGTGATTGTTTAATCCCACCAAAGGATAAGCTGAGGTCCAGCTAAAATGTAATTGAAAGCCTGTATCTGAGAGATGAAGAGTAGAGAAAGGATGAACTCTGGAGCCAGAGTGGAACAGAATGGAAATATTTTCTAATTAACTGGCAATTCACAGAGGTGTATTCAGCATTTTGAAAGTATCTTTTGTTGTTGGTGTGTTAAAAAATTAAATAAAAATGTAATCTTTGTCTGCTTACTCCACTGCCTAAATATGTGGTATATTAAAAAACAGAGGTAAGTTAAAATACTTAATTTTTTACAGGTGGAAATTCTTTCTCTATAGGTTAATTTGATTGCAATAAAAATAAACACTAAGTTTGTAAAAATTTAGAATTAATATATTCATTTTCCTCAGGATTTTTGTGAAAATTATTGTTGTTAACGGTATCAAAAGGCAAGCTGAAGTGTTCTCTTAAATTACTAATCCCGCAAATGAAACATTTCCTTCCCCTATTCAAAGGCAACTGAAATGATAAACATGACCCATTTATCCATCTCACCTATTGAGACAAAACCAAGCATATATATTAAATCTTTTGAAAGTTTATAGAGTTCCATTTCAAAGCACATGTATTTAAATTTTTTCTTAATTCCTAACATGATGGGGGTATCTAGTCTGTTGTCACTGCTAAGACAAACTCTAACTAGCAAAGTGCTAATAAGCTGAAAACAGAGAAGGCTCACTTGCCACTTATGAGTCATGGGCAAAAAGAGACAGCCTTGATTTGGGGATAAGCAACAGAAAAACATCACTAAAGCATACTAAAAGCAATAACAGGGTTATTACATAACTGGGCTCAGCTCTGTCATCTCCTCTCTCCCAGTGCAAAACCTCCTAAGCAGTCTTTTCCCAGTGGCAATGTGGTGTCCTCCACACCCCAGGAGACAAGTCGTCCATGAACTTTGTCCAGCTAACATGGAGGTTTTCCAAGGGGTGTGGGTTATGCCAGTGCCTGACTGCTCCAGCCCAGCTCCCTTCCTACGAGTCAGCAGTTCTTTACAGGATAGGTTGCTTGCTCTGTATGGTCAGGGCCAGTTTCCTGCTCTGGCATGTCATCCTCCACATGCTACAGACCGGACTCTCTTCCTCTGTGAACTCCACCATAGCTGCGTAGGCTCCTTTCTCTTCTTCTGAGCTCTGGAATCTTCACAAGCTCAGTGTTTCCTTCTGGTGAAATGTCTGCCACAGCATAATCACGTACTCTCTCCAAAATCCAACAGGAATTGAGAAATCTGTCCCACGGGTTTTCCCTTCCCCAAAATATGTTCATTTACCAAGGTTCAAATTTCTATAAACAGGAGTTGAGGGCAGCTTCTCACTTTGCAAAGTTCTTAACAGGGCTGTGCCAACAAACTCCTTCCCCCATACCAAAATCCTGCCAGGCTCAAATGATAGCAGCTAGATGTTCTAGAGGGGGAAGAGTCAGTGTTAAATAGCAACTCAAGCAGCAATAAATAAATTTTACCAACAAATCCAAACAAATTGACAAACCAAAAACCGAACTTTTAATTAGATTTCAAATGCTTGATGTTTTAACTAGCTTGATGTTTTAACAAATTTTGAGCAGTGCATCCCACTCCTTTCCGCTCCTGAATTCTCAATATAATGTTAGGAGAAAAATAGGAAAAACAATATTGATCTCAAAGAAATATTAGTAGGCTACTTCAGAGGAAAACTAATTCGGTCTTACTTAGAAAATACCTTAATATATAAACTTATTATTTTGGGACAGCTCTAGTTTAGGAATCAAATCAATAGTAGTGCTGTTGGGATTTTCCACTCGCAAACATACTAATTACGAAGTGTTTCACCCTCATGCCTGTCTCAGTTTGGGAAGACAGGTATCGGTTAGGGGAAGCTGGAGTCTCCCTTGGAATGGAGGCTGTCAACCCCCTCCCTCCAAAATACCAAATTCTTTCAATTTAAAGGCCTTCAGGCAAAAGATTTGGGAAAAGGAACAACAATTCTTTACTAAGAACACTAAAAAACACCAACAGTACACACAAACAACCAAACGAAAGAAGATCCCAGGGACGTCAACAGAGTCCACCTGACAGTTTTGGGGGGGGTGGGGGGTGGCTGGGTCCTCCTGG
>VZRI01013081.1:9950-25823 GCA_013397515.1 Upupa epops
AAACAAAAAAAAAAACAAAAAAACATACAGCTTCTCAACTGCTTTCAACAGATGAAAATAGAATACAATCTTTTTGATTCCATAACCCAAGACACTGCCAAAACACGATAAGCAGGTTTATGTGGTAGAGTGGTTGTATTTATCTGCTACCACCCCAAGAAGTATTTATCCTTATGTGCAGGGCCAGTTGGATGTCATTATCAAAACTCAACAGAGAGCTTTACAATCTGTAGGCTGTGATGTAATAGCTATCGCTTTTACTCTTACTAAAGTAGAACATCGGCATCTCAGGACTTCATCAGATTCTTATCAAATTGCCTTTGTTAATTATGTAGGAGATCTTTTGTTTAACCTTCCAAAAGATCCTGTGTTTAACTATTTCTGCAACTATGCACATCCACATTAGCTGCAAAATCTCCTCTTGCAGATGCCATTACTGTTCTTATGGATGGTTCTCCTACAAGATGAGTGATGGCATACTACACCCAGCAAAAAGGAGATTGAGAAATATAACCCCATAGGCTCCAAGCTGTGATCCAAAGATCAGAGATGGTAGCAGTTATCTTAGATTTTCAGCATTTTCAGAACTGTTCCTTTAATTTTATAGTGGATATGATCTATGTTTATAATCTTATTTTTCAGCTTCCTACTGCTTGTCTTGCAGCTCAAAATTTGATGTCATTGCTTTAATACTTCAGAAACTTCTTTCCTCTGGGATGTCTCCTTTTTCTGTTGCATATATCCAAAGTCATAGGCCTTTACCTGGTTCCTTGAGTGAGGGAAATGCAAAAGCTGATGCAGCACTATGAAGCATGTATAGTCTATTTTCTGATCCTTTTCAGAGTCATTCATTATTTCATCAACCAGAGAAATCACTAGCTGTATAATTTTCAATTCCACTGAATCAGGCATAAGCTATTGTCAGATCTTGTACTCATTGTTCTCTCCACACTCCAATAACATCAATGGGAGTCAACCCACGATGTGAACTTCTCAATCAATTGTGGCAGATGGCTGTTATTCATTTTTCACCATTTAAGCCTTATTCAGTATTGCATGTGAGTATAGATACCTATTCTGGTTGTTTTGGGGCTAGTGCTCAATGTGCTGAGAGTGCAAATGTGGTGACAGGCCATGTCCTTGCTGTGATGACTGTTTTAGGCCACTCAAAGTGCATTAAAACTGACAATGGCCCAACTTATATGTCTCAGACCTTCCTTAACTTCTGTCCACAATGGGATATTCACCTGTCGTGTGATTCTGTATCATTCTATGGGACAAGACTTTGTGGAAAGAGCACGTCATACTCTAAAAACCATTTTAGAAAAACAGATGAATTCATCCCTGCCACACTGTTTTTCCACCTGTGGCCCTCTGCCTTCTCTGCAGCTGTGGTATCGACAACTAGAGGTCCTGAGTAGAAAAGCCCTGCACATCTAATAACCTGGGACAACATCCGTGCTGCCATGTCTACACCTGATAACAATCTCTGTGTTCCTGCCAAGTGTGTAAAGCCTGGCTATGCCTTGGCATCAGGGATTGGAGAATCTGATACCATACTTCAACTTGCACCTGCATCAAACCATACCAAGAAAACCACCGAAATGTCCAGTCCATGTCTGAAAGAAAAAAAGAAAAGAGCCCTTCATTTCTGTCTTTCTAATTTTGTTGTCAGATGTGGAAACCCAGGCATGAAAAGCTTTTTTGTTATTTATTGTTACAATAAAAGAATGACATAGAGTCTTTTAAGTTGGAAGAGATTTTTCAGAAGACTAAGAATCATAGACCCATAGAATCATTGGAGATTGGAAGAGACCTCAAAAGATCATCTAGTCCAATCCCCCTGCCACAAAAGGGTCACCTAGACCAAGTCACACAAGAACGTATCCAGGTGGGTCTTGAACATCTCCAGAGGAGACTCCACAACCCCCCTGGGAAGCCTGTTCCAATGCTCCATTACCCTCCCTGTAAAGAATTTCCTTCTGATATTTTTATGGAACCTCCTCTGTTCCAGCTTGCACCAATTGCCCCTTGTCCTGTCACCAGATGTCCTTGAGAAGAGCCTGGCTCCATCCTCCTGACACCCACCCCTCACATATTTCTAGACATGAATGAGGTCATGCCTCAGCCTCCTCTTCTCCAAGCATTATTTCACTCAGCCTTTCCTTATAAGGGAAGGGTTCTACTTCCTTCATTACCCTCCAGCATCTCTATGCCCTTCTTGAACTGAGGGACTTAGAACTGGGCACAATACTCCAGATGCAGTCTCACTAATGCAGAAGGGGAGAACCTCCCTTGATCTGCTATCCACCCCTTTTATGATCCACTCCAGGATGGTATTTGCCCTTTTGGTCACAAGAACACATTGCTGGCTCATAGTCATCCTGCTGTCAAGTAGATGCTGTCCAACTGATCAGTCCACTACTTATACTGGTACCTGGGGTTGTTCTTGCCCAAATGCAAGACTCTACACTTACCCTTGTTGTACCTCATTAAATCTCTCTCCGCCCAGCTCTCTAGCCTGTCCAGGTGTCGCTAAATGGCAGCACAGTCTGCTGGGGTATCAGTGACATCCCCCAACTTTGTGTCAGCAGCAATCTTGCTGACAGTGCACCCTAATCTGTTATCCAAGTCATTAATGTATAGATTGAAGAGAACTGGTCCCAGTACTGATCCTTGGAGGACCCCATATATACAGGCCTCCAACTAGACTTTGTCCCATTGACCACTGCATTTTGGCTTCTATCCTGCAGCCAGGTCATGATCCACCAGACTACCTAACCATCCACTCCACACTGCCTCATTTTGGCTGCAAGGATGCTGTGTGGGACCGTGTCAAATGCCTTACTGAAGTCAAGATCCACAGCTCTGCCATCATCTGTTCCACCCAGTTATACACTCATAAAAGGCTATCATATTGAGCAGGCATGACCTCTCCTTGGTGAAGCCATCCTGACTGTCCGTAATGACCCTCTTGTCCCTGATGTGCCTAGAGACAGCATCTAGGACAAATTGCTCCATCACCTTCCCTAGGATGGAGGTGAGGCTGTCCAGTCTATAGTTACCTGGGTCCTCCTTCTTACCCTTTGTAAAGAGTGGAGTGACATTTGCTACCCTCATCTCTAGGCACCTCTCCTGGTCCTCATGACCTAGAAAAGATGACGGAGAGTGGCTTAGCAATGACTTTTGTCATCTCCCTTAGCACAGAGTTGCATTCCATCAGGGCTAGCACACTCAATTGCATTCCATCAGAGCCCATGGATTTGTGTACATCCAGTTTTCTGAGCTTATCCCTAACCCAGTCCTTATCAACCAAGGCAGGCTTCTTTCTTGCCTCGACTTCTTCTGGAGTCTCAGCAGTCTGGGCTTTGATACCAGGAGAGCTCCCAGAAGTATAGACGGAGGCAAAGAAGGTGTTTATTATGCCTGCTTTCTCTGCATGCTCTGTCTTCAGGGTACCCGCGTCATTCAGCAGGGGGCCTACAGCGCCTCTAGGTCCAGTTTTACCTGCAATGTATTTGTAATTTCACTGGCTTCACTTGTAACCAAAGAACTGACTTTCTTTGATCTAAACTCAAGGTGACAGCAGAGCAGGTCAGAGTGGCACAGGATGCTTTCTTACATACATTGATAGTGTTCATTCATTAATTGATGTGTTTGAGATGCATTCTCTCCTCTCACAATTTCTTTCTTTTATAGGTAACACCTTGGGAATATGATAAACCTTCCAAAATAAAAGCATTTCAAAAAAACATATTCAAATAACCTAATTATGTTAACAGGAATGAGGGAAAAATTGTGAGCATTTTGTAAAGTGTGGGGAGCAATGTTACTATTATATCTTGTAAAAATTATGAAACAATAGTATTAGGGATATGTTTTATGTAAGTGTTGTTTGTCATGTTAGCATCACTTAAAAAGAACCCTGATTATTAACAGGTTTGTTTGTAATAGATTCCTGTGTAGTTTCTCCTGAGTAGTTTGGACATATATGTCTTATATGTAGTTTGGAGACATTTGTATTCACACATGTGCTTTGGGACCATCTCTATAGGAGAATCAGCCTTGAATTGCACAGTCTATGTATCTAACTATGTCTATGTGCTTTGCTGAGAATTCCAAATGCAATGTTGAAAACAAGGAAGATAAATATCAGATGTATGTCTTTGTACCATTTCTTTATTTAAGTATGACACATGACTGACTTACATTGAACATGCTGCATTATATGTTTACAGGTAATATTCAGACTGGTAGCTTGAAATTTTGAAAAATGGTGGAAATGCAGCACAATGATCATGTGTCCTAGGGTGAAGCTTGGATTCACCACGACATTTTGACACCTTCATTGACAAAGCTGACAAAACCAGACTGGATTTGCAAAAGAACTATTTTAGTAATTTATGAATTTCAGTGTGATGGTTTTGACAGGAAAACATATGGATTTAAATATGCAGACAGCCAACCAATGTTTTTGGTGCAAGGTTTATTACAGAACAGTGATGGATCAGCATTTGAGTAAGCATCTTCTGCTTTCTGTTATACTGTTGCATCTGAGCAGTATTTGAAAATAAAAGTAAAATAGAAGCTGAAATCTATCCTATAGATCCTATGGATACAGTGTAATATGCATTCTGAGGTTATGAGGAGGGAAATCATTAATGATATTTTCTTGTACCTGCTTGCTCAAGAAATCACATTGTAATGCCAATTGTGTATTTCTAAAGTATTGTTACCATCTCAGAACTGAAAACTCAGAAAAGTACTTGCTTAACTTGGTCTAAAATGTACAAATCATATAAGTGTTAGATTCATTAAAAAATTTGTGCAGGCAAGCACCATTTCACTTTCTTTTGGAATTTGGATTTTTGCTTTAGATACTTAAATAATGGAAATTCTGGCTCTGTGATAATGCTAGAATCAAATTGATATTGACTATCATGACTATTGCAATAGTTTGTTTAAGGAAACTTCTATCTTATAGAGAGTGAGTGTAGTTATCATTCACTGACAGTTTAAGCCCTACTGTGGATTGAAGGACTGCTTTTACTGTTGCACAAAGTGCAGATCTAACATATACAAGGAAAGTATCATTAAATGTAAAAGAAAAAGAAAATATTAAGAGAAAAATCCCAGATTTCTCAAAAGACGCACTAAAAATAACAATATGGTCAGACTATGGGTTCTGATTCTGTTACATCAGAAGATATCTGCATTATAGCTAAGTGATCTTGATTTTCTCTGATTTGTATTTAGTATAAAAATACTAGATGAAAAATAAAAATTCTAAATTCTAAATGCAATAATAATTTCCTGCATACAACTAAATATAAAATAATCCCAAAACCAAAAATAATTTTGCTACATGACAATTCTGAAACTGTAGAAGAAATTAAAATAATAAATTAATTTCCATATAAGAAATAATCTTGTATGAATTATTTAAGGATAGCAGCAACAAGAACAAATCCATCTGTGGGTAAAGAGCAATGGATTTTTTCTAAAAAATATATGAGATAAAATATGGATTCAAACACTGTGGATAGGACCCTTCTGTTATTTACCTGATAAGAGAGAAGTTTCCAAAAAAATTCTCTCTCAAACCATCTTTTATCAAGTTTGTTAATTTTTCTGTCTCATTACAGGTTTGTAGGTTTCAAAGTAGCTTCTTGCTATGAAAGTTTAGAAGTTGAATCTGACAAGTGTTTTTAACAGCATAGAATTGTGGTGATGTTAGTTCATAGGCTGAACATGAGGATCTCAGAGATCTTTTCCAGCATCAATAATTCTGTGTTTCTATGAAATCTTATTGAGATGTTCTTGCCCTTGTCTGCCTTCCTGCCTCTGTCAATATTCATCTCTTGTTCTGATACATCTGTCTGAGGGACGAAGATATGCTTTTTGGCTATATGCAATTGTCAACTGCAAGAGTAGACATTTCTGGCGAGAGAATTAATATTACTTATCTTGTGGGTTGAATCAACTTCTAGTTTGCAAAATGAGGCATTTAAATAAGGAATCCAGGTTTTTCTTCTTCCCATGATGACAAATGTCAAAAAGATAGCAGAGAAGAAAATCTGCAGCATCAAAGAGTCATAGAAATGTAATTAACTATGTTTGGCTTCAGGTCAGATTTATTAGTAGTATCTTCTGTGCTAAAAAGAATGAATGCTTTTAGTCTGTGCTAAAGAACATAATCCTCTACCAGAAAATAAGCCAGTCATATCCCACCTCTTCTCTTAAGTAATACATAAGTCATAATCTTATCATACTCTTGACTTGGACTTAATGGACAGTAAAGACTGATTATACAAAATTAAGAAAAATTACCAAGGAAAGTTGCAGATAGTTCTGGATGTAATTTATATTTTCAGGTCCTTAAATTCACAGGCTTAGTTAGAAGTATAGGTTTCAACTTCAAAGTGTGAATACAGTGAAAACTATCAATTTTTTGAATGTATCTACCAACACAGAAAACTCTGTGCCTTACAAGTTTAATTTTGTCTTCTGCTTTGACAATATTTGATGGATCCATGAGAATAAATATACTAAAAAGCCATTTAGTTTTGGAAGCAATGTTTCCATAGAGTTTTGTTCAAATATGTTTGCTGCATTTTTCCTGCAATGTACATTTTTAAGTCAAGGGTTTTCCTCTGAAAAGGGCTAATTTTGGAAATGAATAAGATAGCATACAGCTTTATGCTTGTGTTCAGGCCCCAACACACAGCATAGGAGCTTTAACTATATCGTACAATATAAAAGACAATAAGTCTTTTGCAGTAGCAGTTTTACAAATTACCTGTCACTGCATCTGAGTTTCATAGTTCAAGAAAAATATGCAGTTACTTCTTCCATAAGAAGTTAATTTATAGGTATATAAGTACCTATAAGTAGTTAATTTATAGGTACATAGACATGAAATTACTATTGCAAGCTACTAAAAATTATCAGGAGTCAGAAGGGACCTCGAAAGATCATCTAGTCCAATCCCTCTGCCACAGCATGACACCCCAGCCAGGTCCAGGTGGGTTTAAAATGTCTCCAGAGAAGGAGACTCCACAACCCCCCCAGGGAGCCCCCTCCAGTGCCTCATCACCCTCCCTGGGAAGAAGTTATGGAATCAGTCAGGGTTGGAAGGGACCACAGGATCATCCAGTTCCAAACCCCCTGCCATGGGCAGGGACAACCCCTCCTAGATCAGGCTGGCCAGAGCCTCATCCAGACCTCCAGAAATGGAGCCCCAGGCACCTCCCTGGGCAACACATTCTAGGCTCTCAACACTCTCATGGTGAATAATTACCATACTATGAAAAAACCCACAACACTCTAGCATTATTTATTTAATTGTATTTATTTAACTGTTACAATAAATGCATGATTCTATGATTCTATGCTTTGAGACAACATTCATGGATGAGATTTTCCAGTTGATAACAGCTGATAGTCTCTGAAGTACAGTTTACCTATCTGTAAAGAGTCTGTTAACTCCATTTTATTGCTTGTATTTGTACTAAAACATAAAGATTTTATACAATAACATTTTAAATATTGGAAATCATGTCTGAAATAGCATATAGCAGTTTTAGGAAAATCTCAGTAGTTTTTGATCATTTTCAAAATAAGCAGGTCCATATCTTAGATTTGTAACCTTTTGCCTTCTACTCTGGCAAAAAGGTTTAAGTAGCCTGAAGAAGCATAGTTGTCTTGCATTTGGGTGTAAAAATCTGGCTATGAATTTTCTCTAGTGCCCATTTGTGACAGGTAATGATGCTATACAAATTCTCATATGTTTCTAATCAACAAGTATCAACAGTTTTGCAAACCTTTCCATGACAACTATTCTTTTGCATATGCTCATGTAGTTTTTACAATGACTTGATATTAGTTTCCTTTAGTGACATTTTGGCATTGTACTTCATCTGGCAAGCTAATTGTTTAAAGGCTTTCTAAACTAGTTAGGCTAAGAACAGTGTCATGACAGAATAACATCCAAAAGTTAAAAGAAAATTAGCCTAGGTATTGTATTTTGTCTTGAATAATAATGGACTGTTCTTTTTTTATGATTGTTTTAATTTTCAGATTTAACAACTGCATAAAATGAATTGACACTGGGAGCTGTCATTCTTGGTTTCTTAGCAGAAAAATTCTGTGAGTTTCTAAATGAGCTTAGCCTTGTTATTTACAAGTGTCTGAAATTCTTTCCAGTTATATTGAGAAGTTACCTCTTTTTCCTTTTCCAGAGTTCATTCATATGATAAGAATATAATCATAACTCTGCATTTGTTCAGACAGAGCAGAGGGAGATCAACATATCAGAAAAAATACAGTAGATTTCAATTTTAGAATTAACTTGGACAGAACAATGGTGTGGGCAATAATCCCAGACATTAAGTCTCAGGTACGTTCATAAGCCAATTTAAATGTCTACTAGACAACCCCTGTGAAAAGTATTCACTCTTTTCAAATAGGCATGCGAAGAGTTTAGTATCAGCTACTCTATTTCTTCAATTTGCAAATTTAACTTTTAATCTTACTGTCCATATCCTCCAGATTAAAGCAAGAATTTATGACCTAATGGAAAGTGAATGTGTATAAATAAATGCTATGAGTCTAAATGAAGTCATAAGCAATTAGATAAAAATTGTGTGAGGTCACTGAGCTCATGCTAGTTTGCATGTCTTTGTCTATATTACTGACACTGCATGTAATATTCTCAGCTGAGGATCCCATCCATAATTTACTTTCAGAAGACTAAATTGCATTCTTCTGTCAATAGGTTTTGCCTATTTCTTTTAGTATACATTTTAAAAGATATATTCTGTATAGCTTCTATTTTTACAAACTGCATGCAAATGTGTCTATTTTATTAGGTATAGATAAAAAAAAAACAAAACAAACCAACAAAAAGGCCAAAAAAAACCCCAAAGAGTAGAATAGAAATCTGGGTATCAGCTGACCTTTGTCCCTGCACATATCCATGCAACCCATCATTTCTTCACAGATGAGCTATTACACATTCAGTCAGTCAAAGTGAAAACTTGCCACTGTTTCAAACAAGATTTGTCCATAGGATTTGCTGAAAAGTGATGCTTAGTTCTCTGACTGAAGATGTTTTTATGTGATTAGTGGAAGAATGATTCAGCTGATTTTAACTGAGCCATTAGGGAAGAGAAAAAATTAATCGTGGTCAGCCCAAACTACTGGTTTATACAGAAACTAGCTATTTGCTTATTGACATACATATATTTTTTTATAGAAAGTGTGTTGTTCCTCCATTATCATATTACATGACTAAGAGTAAATTGAATAATGAAGTGAACACTGAAGTAGTTCCAAGAATATGTAACTTTACTGCCTGAGTATCATTGTCCATGTGAAAGTGGTGCAACATTACAGAAGAAACTTATTTGACAAATGCAGCTAGTATCTCTTCTTGCTTAGAAGGTCCCTCTAGGCGTAGTGCTGGTCCTTTTACATTTGGCAGGGATTTTGTTGTTTACATCATTGAGTACAAGGTTTATCTGTAATTTAGCCAAATATAACTTTATTATATACATTCACTTGGGGGCATCATTAACCATTTTCAAAATTTTGTGTGTTATTTTACTTTAGATACCAATAGCAAAACCCCAAAACAACCACCAACTAATCTCTTTTGTGCTTGTAAATGTTGTCTTCTGCTACACTAAATTTTCAATTAGGCTACTAACACAGTGCACTTGATATTAGTGGAACTTTCATACTCTCAAAACAGTGGCAGTTCAAAAAAATGAACTGCTGTTCAAGTAAACTTGATGGATGAGTGTTAATTTGCTTCCTTCACAATTGCTTTTCTGAAGTATGCAATAATGATGATATTTGGGTGCTAACATTCACTATATATTTAAAACTATTTTATATTTTCTTTTGTTTAGTAGACACAAATTAATTTTAACATTTTATTCCATGCTGAGATTTCTGATCTTTTACTATGTTGAAGCTGTCTGTGTGTTCAGTCTAAAATATCAGTGAAATCAGTGTAAGTGACTAACTTCAAGCTAAGCATTTCTGTAAGGTTTGTCAAGCATACCTTACTAGAAGAAGCACAGTACAACCAATCCATCTCAACGGTCAATAAGTGCAGAAAGGCTTCCTCCTGTGTTCTTATAGACTATAATACTTCTTTTTAAAAAGTTTATTCTGCTGTAGGACCTGTTAATAGAAGTTACACTGTAAGATACATATGAAAAAAATGTATTTGCATCTTTTTGATGAAAACTAAAGAAAGCAGGCAAGCTATACATACAAAAGACACACACAGACACAAATAAATACCTAATTTGAAAAATCTGTCATCTGCATTTTTGTCCACACTTGTTGCCCACAGACCACATTCCAATTCTTTTTATATGTGAACTGTTTTCTATAGAATTTCATCTTAAAATTACAGAACATCATCACAGTAACAATGTCTAGCTAGGTAAGCACAAACTTTAAAAGATAATCCCTTCTTCAGCACATTAATCTATTAGTTCAGCTCTTCAGTCACAATATGACTATTTCTCTACTGACTTCCAGTACACAGAGGCTGGGAAACTATATGAAAGAAGTCATACAAAATGGAAGATGTGATTCAATTTGTGTGCTACCAGTGATAATCATTGTTTTCTTGCAATCACCACCAACATACCTGCCAAAATCTTTTGTTTTGAAAAGTTTAGTTTTATTGTAAAAAGAATATGGAAAAGCTCTCTCTGCTGTGCCTGTCAATCAGTTTCTCTCTCTGCTATAGTGATTTACAAAATGGTAATAACAAATGAATTAATCTGATAACAGTTACAGAATGACATTAACTAATACATGGTTCAAGAATACTCAATATTATAACATAAAGATTAAGATTTGTAAGTAAGAGGCTGAAAAATATAAGGAAAACTTTTCCCAGTTCTCTGTCTTAGGGAATTATAACCCTATGCAAAAAAAAAGGGAGAAATAGATCAATGACTCAGTAGACAGCACTTTGCAGATAATTCCTTTTCTTTCACTGTAAAACTAGCTATTCCTATAAAGCTTACTATAATATTAATTAGATTCATTAGATTAATTACATTCATTCAGACTGCAAGTCTGCTCTGGAAATCTTATCAGAGTAAGTTTATGAGATTACAGACTATTTTCATATTCCAAATTTTCTAACCCCTATTCAAAAACACAGCTAAGGCAGATATTAAGTGACAAGGTAGCATTGTCAGGAAAAATATTCAGTAATATTGCTCCAGAGATGAAATAATGTAAAGACTTCTGGTTCAGCGAGACTACATAGTTCATGGGAATTTCACAGAGCATCACACAGCTCAAGGTCAATGAATAATTAACTTGACTATTACCTGGGCAATTATCTGAAATATCTTTAATTCATTGAAAACATTGTTGTCAACTGTCCCACATTGCTAGTCTCTTGGAATTTACTAATTACTTTGCCTCAATTTTAAAAGCCACAGTATCCCATTCCAGACCAAAACATGGGATTGTAAACCAATCATCTAAATTGTTTGTTACCATGAAGTTTATCAAACATGTCAACAATGCTGCTAGAAGCTGAAACAAATAGATGAACAGTTTATGTGACACTGCTGAATGAAACATGACTTGGCAACTGCTATTGAAGCAATTAGAAGTCAAGCATTGCAGGCTGAGACAGTCACTGCTTCTCCAGTTGAGAAGAGTCTGCGGCCCATGTAAGAGAATATACTGAACAAATAAAGGGTCTTGAGATAAGCCATGAATTCAAAGGAGATGCATTGGAGCTGTTTGATGCTGGGAGAACTGCAGCCCACAGGAGAACCCCAGACTAGCTGAAGAAGTTTGGATGCCTCTGAGAAACCTGGTCTGGTGAGAAGTGTCCCTGAAGGACAGGTTGTCCTTGTCAGGCAGGCTGGAACTAAATTATCTATATGGTCCTTTTGAGCCTAAACCACACTATTATTCTGTGACATCCAAATAGATATGTAAAGAAATTCTCTGCCCTGGGACTTTATAATAGTAGTTGGTTCAATAAAGATCTTATCTCTGCAGTGAAGCTAATGATCATAGTTTTAATGCTCTTAACTGTATTGAATATACCCTTTATTAGCAAATCAGTATATTCAATTGGTGAGTCTAGACAAAAAAAAAAAAAGAATTAATAATGAGGTGAAGCAGATTATTATAATGTTACTATTAGCACAAAAATAAGCCTAGACTTGCATAAAGTCAGCAGCCAAACTAGCTATTTTGACAAAGAAATGTCAGACGAATGAAAGTCACCAGAAAAGTTGCTGTCCAGTATGTCAAGTAACCAATAGTTTTTATTGGCATTTTTTCAATTCTCTTTGGTATGAATAGGAGACAGGATTATACTGAGAAGTCGTCCCAGTCTGGAACAAACTGGGGGACAGAGAAACACAGTGAGGAATTTCCCTCCCCTCAATCTATATGATTAAAAATATTCTACATCTGGAATGCAAGTGAAAAAGAAACAACTTTATAAAGAAGGATTATTAAATAACAGTACTAATAAAACACAGGTAATTCCCCTCCCCAAACGCATACCCTATACCAACTGCCCCCCAAAACCTGAAAGGATAATCCAGTAGTGTCAGTGTTGCATGCCAGGGAAGCATTAGGAGGTAGAGCGCTGGAGCCTGGACAAAATCCGTGGGAAAAAGCAGTTGCAGCAAAGTGGTAGTGGTAAAAAAACACAAAGCAGCATCCACAGGAAGCATCTGACAGGGCATGGCAGAGTCTGGGTACAGGGGGGGCAAAGGGGAAAATCTGCAGTAAGTTGGAAGCTCCAGGGAAGGGAAAGGCAGAAGTCTGCAGTGAACAGCTTGGGGTCCAGAGGGTTCTGGAAGTGGTGATATGCAGCAGCAAATAAAGCAGGGAAGAAGGCTAAACCAGACCCAAAAAGCCCTTTGAAATAGTCATGGTAAACCAATCCCAGAACTGAATAGATTTCCCACTCAAAATAATATCCAATCATATTGTCAGAAAAACTCCTCATCAAAAATAAAGTAAAAGATAAACCTAAAAAGATTTTCCCGCTTCCCTGGGAGACCTCCCACATCCACCTTCTTGCTCCCTTCCCTGAATGGGTTTGTCCTGCCAAATGGCAGTACTGACCCTATTGTGAAAAAGAAAAAGAAAGAAAAAAAAGAAGAAAAGAAAAGAAAAGATACAAACTGTTTTTTATTCTTTACCCCACAGCAGAATTGTAGTTGTCAAGATATCCTCATATCTACAGCACATTTCTCTTTGTACTGCTGAGTAGTCTATTGGAAGCACTGGTTTTGAACCCATGAAGAATTCCACAGTGGATGTTTCCCTCATTCTTTCCCAGTTGTCTCTCTCACTGTGATCATCTTCATGTGTATTTTATATCAAAGTAATGTGGGTGGAATAACCAGCCTGTAAAGTCTTCTTAATTGGTTTACCTTAGAAATTTGTAAAGAAATAATTTCCAGATAACACCAGTCAGTAACTGCAGTTTTGCATACATTTCCAGGGTATAATGGCCACTAGGAAACTCTTTCAAATAGGCATTATTTGAAATAATGACTAAGTGCATTTCCTTAATGTTTAAAACTAGTCATTAAACCAAGAAGAAGCCTGTATAAAGTAGGAAATGGAACCAGGACTGCTTTGATTTGACTGGGTCACTGCAGGTACAGTGAAGTCATGATGACATGGATTTAACACTTTCTGACTGATGACATTCCTTGTCAGGCTTGTATTACTATAATGAACACTATTCCTTCATGGGTTTTGAAGTTGAAAATAGGTTTTCCAGCAGTGGTGTTCACATGCTGCACATCATTCTGTTTCCAAAAATCAAATTTACTGAGACTCATTTTCTGCCTCCTGGATACAAACTCTGCTAATTGTTGCAATTAAGTTTGCATTTCAGAATGGGTAGTTCAGCATAAGCATGATTTTGAATCTTATTTTCTTACATTGACAGATTATTTTCTTACATAGTTGATCATATGGTGTTTATTGCTTGAGAAAATTGAATTTACATTGTTCAGGTAGAGCTTTACAACAGGGATCAGCCTACTCCAAAGGAAATTCTCTGTTAAATAATTTGTATTTCTTATAAATATCTACTCTTTTTGTAGCTATGAGAGACAGAAACATCAGGGTGAAGTGAAGAGTTTTTACTGAAGTTACCAGGTTCATCATGAAATGTAGAAATCAAACAAGAAAAGGAATTAGTCATCTAATGGAATAACAATTCCTCTATCAGAATAGGAAAACCTCCTCTGAAAGCTATCAAAGGCTAAAGATTCTATTTAAGGATTACAGCACATAGGACCTATGAGGTCAGAATACCTTTGCATAGAAAAGAACAAAAAGATTAAATCTGAAATTTCAGCTCCTACTAAATGTTGATAAACCTGACAGGAAAACTGAGTCGAATTTGGAGATAATAGATTTTTGAATGTGTCCTGGAATATCTTTTCACAGAGTCAAAAGTATAAAACCTTTGATTTGTGGAAAAATTATATGCTTATATACATTAAACATACCACCTACTCATAAATTTAAGCAGGCTAAGAAATCCCATGAAGGCACCAAGAAAATGCAAGGATGACAGACACAGACATAGATATTTTAAATTTGGTTAGCTATGACAGAAGTATTCTTCCCCTCTTCCAGAAAAAAAAAAAAAAAAAAAGAATTTTAAAAATTCAGTGATGAACAAGAATCAGCATGCTCTGATCCCATTACTCAACACTACAGACACTACAGCACAGCTCTTTCCTGTTCATCTTTATCCCTGCCAGCAATCCACTAGCAACAGCAATCAGACTGAATAGAGAAGCAGGGAACATTAAGAAAAAAAATAAAAATCAGACTTCACTTCTGCACCACAGAGAGATTTATTTTGCCATACTGCTGATAGAAAATGAGATTAATGTTTTCATTATCATTACTTTAATTTGATACTAAAATTGTTTATAGTGTACTGATGGTTTATCTGGTTAGCAAACTGTTTTGCATGTAGTTGTGTGGACACAGAGGCTTAATATAAGCATGACAAATTAAGAGAAATTATAAAACTGATTGCAGTCTGTCATTCCTAATGTTTTTCCTTGACTTATTCCTCTGAAAAAGCAGGAAAAATCATGTTCCTCAAACTTAAAGAGTTAAAAATTCTATTGCTGAGTGAGACCATCTATTAGTTTTGAGAATAAGGCTCTTGAATTTTTTTCAAAACCAAATCTGTGTAGAAATACTGTAAACTTTTCTGAAGGCTTACACACGAACAGACGTAAGAGAGATTAAAACTAAAACAACTTTTATGCGCCTGTGTTCTTTCTTTGCTCTACTGCTTTAATAAGTATATATAGTCATGATTAATTACCACCCTTATGTTATTTTACTATGTTTTTTTTTTTCTTTTAATCAAATTGTCTGCTAAATCGTAATGTAGATCTTGGTTCATACTTGTCATGGGTTTGGTGAAACCCCATTTGTCTGTAGTATCACTGCAATACATTCTCTTCCAGCACACAAGGAGTCATACCTCTCTCAATCACTGGACTTCTTCCAAGCAGGAGGAAGACAGGGCTGGGTCGGTGGGATTTATCAGCAGCACCCAGGAAAGACTTTAAAACTGTAAGCTGTCTTGGAAAAACAGAGTAAGAAGGGTTTTTCTTGGGTAGTTTGGGAACAAGATCTCATCACCTTCTTCCCTGGCACTCTTTTTTCCCTTTCTTCTTCTCCAAGAGTTTGTGTAGGAGAGTGATTGTTGGGGCTGCTGCTAGACATTTCCCTCCCCCCCTCACCCCTTCTTTTTTCCCTGAAGCAAGTAGCTGTTTTGATCATTCTCTCTCTCTTTCTCTTTTTTCT
>VZRI01013081.1:25828-42785 GCA_013397515.1 Upupa epops
TTTTGTTTTTGTTTTTGCCTCCAGAAACAGTGCTTTGGTTGAGGGTATTAGTTTTCTTTTGAGGGATGGTGTTTGGATTAAGAAGTGGCCTAGATGTCATTGTTTTTGAGGTCATGGCTTAACAAAAGGCAGGGAATAGTTCATGGTTTCAAGAGGGTGATTGGGACCTTGTTTTTTTCCTCCCTCCCTCTCTTTCTCTTTTACTTTTTTTTCCTTTTCTTTAGCTCACAATGAAGTCTTAATACTTGCAGTTCCTTTTTCTGTAATTCAGTTTATTCTCTTCCTTAAGGGTTTGAGCAGGGCAAGGGTCTAGCTTCTGTATGTTTAGGTGACCAGTGCTAAACAGTAACAATACTTAAGTTACACAAGTAATTCCCTGGATCAGTAAAATTTGTCTCCCAGTTTTTCACATCCTTCACATTTTCAACTATATTTGGTCTTGTAAGAAAAATTAACTTTCCTGCCAGATGGGCAAATTGCATATATTATTCTGACATTGCATTTATTTTACTTCAGAAACGAAGACAACACATGTAAGTCAACAAAAAGAACGTAGTCATGTGATTTGCATCTACAACACTACTCTCACCATAACAAAAATAAAAACTATTGGTATTATAAGAACAGCTAGTAGTTTTAGTAACCACAGTTAATTATCTTACCTATGAACTTTTATAGGTTACTAGTAGGCAGTATGTGTCATGTTACTGTACTGGATGGCATTCGCTGGACTCTCCTGCCAATTACAACTCAGTAAGAATAGAATGCCAATAAATTATTAAATTCAGTACTAGTATAGTTGCATTCAAGAAAAAGATGAAAATAATATTGGTGACTTCATGTACTATGGCAAGCAGTGTTCTAATACTGGTAATACACATTTATGTCAATACATGGTATTTTATTAAAAAGGTGCTTGGAAATTATTCTCTACTTTAAACTTTTATTTTAGGTCTCCAGAAAAAATTAAAAAGTGATACCACTCATTCTTTCAGTGATTTTGCAAGCTATGTACAGTTTATTCTTTATTTACTTATACTTGAATGACATAAGATAAAAGAAATGCTACATTATTTGCTCTGCTGTTAAAACTTGGTGAACAGGAATATTTGTGCATGCTATGGCAATCATGAGAACCAAGGAAGAAGCATTCTCTCCTTAAAAGGAAACAGAAATAAAGGAAAAGTAATTTGTAACAAATTAAACATAACTTATAATAATTAATTTACTTTTAGGCATATATAAGTAGCTTCGGTGTTCCCGTCCCCATTAGCAGTTTATTTTCTAATCAAATGCACTATTGAATTTTCTGCACTGAATCTATGTTTTCCTCATTAGCTTTTCAAACTTTTCCTTGCCTCAGTTTTCTTCAGATACAAAAGCTAAGCAAGATTGTGTGAGACTTGTTGCTTAGCAACAGTACAATTCCTAAAACTACAATTCCTAAATAATGACTGAGTATTCCATGTCATCTTATCATGAAACTAAGTCAGACATTCTTCTCTGTGCTCCACAGGGTTTCAGGACCTCTTTATCTCCCTCCCTCTCTCCCTCTCTCTCTCTCTCTCCCCCCCCCCTCTTCCTTCCCACTTTTAAAAATGAAAACTAGAATTATAATTATCCACAGTTTCACAATATATATTATGCTGCCACATGCAACTTAGGTGCTATTTATTTAGGTGCTATGCATATTTAGGTACTTAGATGCTATCTCTATTTGTCTGTGTGTAAACAAGTGTTTGTATTTTATCTTGTGTCAGAGCACGAAGTTCCTAGAAGTGTTAAACACCAGCAAAATTAATGGAAGGGTGGGAAGAGGAAAGAGAGAAGCTAGATATTTTATTTTACATTTACGAAAGAAAATTCCATCCTTCATTGCTCTCAGAAATATCCTTCAAAGATTTGTGGTGTCTCTAGGTATAACAGATGTTGTGCAACTTGATTGCTACAAAGAGTGCAGAACCTTACAGAAAAATTAACGTCTATTTAATAACTATTAAGATGTGTTGATCTCCTCTTGTGATCAATGATAGAATACAAGGACATGGAATGAAGGGGAAGTTCAAGCTAGACAATAGGTAAAGGTTCTTCATTGATGGTCTCTGGAGCATGCTTTCTGGGATGTGGTCACAGCACCAAGTAGTTTAGAGTCCCAGAAGCACCTAAACAATGCTCTTAGTTTTATGCTTTAGTTTTTGGTAGTCTGGCAAGGAGCAGAGATTCAAACTTGAAGATCTTTATGAGTCTTTTCCAAGTTGAGATATTGCATAAGTTGTCTACCCTGAAAGCCTGGAGGATGACATGAACACTAAGGAGTGAACACTGAGCCCCTTTTATGCTAGCAATGACAGCTATGCTTCCCTACTGCAATAATCCATGTCCATGGTTGGAAAATAACTGTGAGGTTCTGTCTGGGCAGTCTGCATTTGACAGGAATGAAAAATAATACAAAGATTCCATTATGGACAATGTGGAGGGCTGGAGTGTGCTGGATTTTCATTTTCAATGATTTTTTTCATTATATGGACAAGAAAATGGGAAGAGGGACAAACAGGATATCACATATCATATAAATTAATGTTCTGCGCAGCAAACCATTGGAAGAAGAAAGAAGGGATAGTGTTTTGAGTTCTGGAATTTGCCTTCACAGGTAGCTATTATGCATCTTGGAGATAGCTGAACTGAACACCTGCTGTTGATTGGAAAAAGTGCATGAATTCCTCGTTTTTCTTTGATTGCATGCATGGATTTTGCTTTGCCTATTAAACTGGGTTTTTTTCAACTCAGGAATTTTCTCACTATTGCCATTCCACTTCTCACCCCTACCCTGCTTGGGAGGTTGGTGAATGAACAGCTGTGTGGGACTTAGTTGCCTGCTGGGGTTAAATGTCAACACAAACACAGGATAAGGATCATATCAGGAAAGCAGAGAAGCTTTCTACAGATGAATATTCATCAGAAATTTACTGTTTCAATAATAGGAAATATTGGATCCAAGAACCAGTAGAATCCAAGGCTGGTATTGCAGTTTGAAAATTAACAAATTTTCAAGTGTCAGATTTGGTGCTTTTATGCCACAAGGGCGTTTTATTTTAAAGCTGGGGGTAACTTTTCCAGCAGACCCCTGCATCAGGGTTCTGACCCTATAGGTGATTGATAGAGAGAGCCTATGAAAAGGGAGTTGACTTCCTGTTTTCTGCATTTCTTCTCCAGTATGTCTTATAAGACAGAGAGCTCCTCTGCAAGAGGGCTTTCCCTGCCTCCGCACAGGGCAGAGAGAGAAAGTATCTCAGGCTACCTGCCACCAAAGGGTGGAACACAAAAGAACCAAGCCTTGCTGCAGCTCTGCCACAGAGACAACTACAGCCATCTTTTGCCTGAGACGTTGAATGCAGAAAGCCAGTGCCAGCTTGTCCCAGTTCCTGGCAGTAGGCAGAAAAGATGAGCAGTTCCTACACAGTGTTTCTCAAGTCTCATCACCTTTGAAGATGCCAGAAAGGCAGTGATCTCTTAATCCTTTCCCTCCCTTGAAGCCTTAGCCACAGGGGAGAAGGAAAGGGAGGAGCACACCCTGAAGCAGGCCTCTTTATCACAACAGGCTTAGCCCCACGTGACCAGCACCATGTTACCTCTGTCCCCACCAAGATGCTATATGGTCTGCCACTAAGAGAGTGAAAAAAGCCTCTGATAAGAGAGAGCAATCATAATTACCTATCTCTGGAGCCTTTGGCAAACAAAAAGAGTCTGAGGATCTGTTATATTCTTACATCTGATGCTATTACTGCCTCAAAGAAGAGCTCCCACGCCAAAGGGAGCTAGAAGCAAGCCTGAGAGTTCATGAAGGGCTGACTTCTGCAAAGGACAGGAAAAGGAACTTCTCCAAAAGCATCAAATATATATCTTATGCTGTATTTCTGCCGCCCCTTCCCCCCCTCCCCACCNGCTGGGTTACACACTCTTGCTCAGATTTCCCATCTAAGGCAAAAAATAGATGTGTTATGCTGTGTCTCATTTCTCTGAGAGTATGTGTAAAAGCATTGTGATACAGACTCTGGTTTATGTTTTTGATTCTTTTACTTACTTGGGTATTTTTTCCTTTCCTTCTTGGTAATGGGCTCAATAAATTCATTTCTTATTAGTAAAGTTTCTTCATTGCCTCTTGAATTCTCGCCGAGAGCTGTTTGCTGTGCTTGACTTGCAGGCACCAACCCAAACCAATTTAGACCTTTGTCTAACCCATTACAGCTGCCAAAAATTCTCTTTTGGAGTAGTTGTAGGGATAGAGGAGAAGGCCTTTTCATGGCAATTAGGTTTATGTAGTCAAGAAGGATGGAATTAACTACGTGATACAGGTGCAGAACATGTTCCCATGGTGAGGTTGAGTTTTAAGCACAGAAGATGCAGGGAACACTCTTCTCTGTTATTTGTGATTCTTTCCCTGTGCTAATAACCAAGGTGCCAAGAAAAACATTAGGTGGATGGAGACAAGATCTGGTCATCACAGAGCTTCTGTAAAATATTTCAGGTAATAGTAATCTGTCTGTGTTTCTGGCAGAGTGTGCATTATCTTTATCAAGGTATGCACTAAGTACAAGTTATATACTTAACAGAAGGAGTTCAGTGTTAACTTAAATTCTTCATGTGGCCTGCAATTGTCCAAGGCAGGAGTTTGACCCAAATGACGATATGCAAGTTCAGCTCTGAAGTATCTTCAAGATGTATAAAGTGGGAGCAAAATAGGTACAAAAATTCCATGATAAAATCTTGCAGGCTTAGTAGTAAGTGTCTTTGAGGCCCTTTCCTATAAGCATGTGGGACCATGTCACATGGTTTCTTACCCAGGGTAGTATGGTGTTGGGTATTCCATTATTTTCCACCTTACAAAAGCATGTTTTTATTACCTTACAGTTGCTTTTTGTCTCTGTTGTGTACTTCTGATACAAAAGCTGTCCTCTATGAATCCTCACGTTTGTCTTCACGCATGTCCTTGCTTGGCTTCCTCTTTATTAACAATTAATTTAACTGTTTGATACAACTGCTAGAAACCTATGTAAACTCTAAATTATTTATAAAAGCTATCAAATAAAAAAATCTTTAAAATTATCCAAAACATTGAAACATATTGTTTTCATGGTTTTATCTCCTCTCTTATTACGGAGTCACCTTAAGTCAACAGCTTTTACATCGAAGACATAAGTTGCAGTAGCACAACAAAAAAAGGAATTAAAAAAAGAGTGAAGTGGTGCAGCCTGTTTGATATATTAAACAAAGGATGTCAGTGTAATATTAAGGTCACTGTATGTATAATGAACTTGTTATTCTGAAAATTTATATTGTACAAAACAAAAAAAAGCCAAACAAGAAATCATTTCACAAATGCTTTTTAGCTGCTGAGCTGTGCAGCTGTAAAATGCATAGCATTAGAGAGAAGAATTTCGTACCCCTTTACTCACCACCCAAGCATCTTGGTGACTCTGTATTTCTTTTCTCCTTACAATTATCAAAGAATTTCTGGTAGAGATTTCACAGGTAAAGTTTTGATTTTAACTATCTAAGCTTGTAACCTGTACTTACCTAAAGTCTTCTGGTGTTTAAAATTAATTGACCTGCTTTACCTTTACATATTAAATGAGGGTGTAGTTTGATACTGCAATTGAGAGTATCATATCACTAGTGGTCCAGGTGTCACTGGAGCTGTGTAATTAATGTGGCATGGTGCAGAGAGGTGGGATGTAAATAATGGAAAGCAAAGAGAGAAATTGAGGTTTCTGATGTCCATGGTTGTTACCTGAGTCTCTGGTTTGCTACTATGTATGATGCAAACAGATTTAAGGTGTCAAAGCCACCGCCTCCCTGACACTTCCCCATACTCAGTAGATACCGAATTGAATATGGAATAAACTTATACTATTGTCAAAACTCTCATGTGAGCACAAAGCTTGATTTATTACAGCTGTCAAATGACCAGGGAAATCAATGACAACTTATTCCATGTCCACTATCCTTCTTTTTAGTTTTGAAGTGATTACATGGCTAGTAGAAATGGTAAGATATCCTCTCTACTTGTAGAGGAATTCTCATACATTCTAAATAATTGTAAATAACAAGTTCTGGACATCACCTGCACTTGCAGTAGGTTTTAAACCAAAGATTTCTCTAAGTCATGAACTCTTCCTTTGAAACTTTTGCTATCCAGTTCTACCAATAGAGTTTTTGTCTCCTAGACAGAAAAGGGATTAGGAGAGTAGAAGTCTCTTACTTTGCATATAACTACCAAACCTTTTTTGCAGATCTTAATAGTGTCTGTGCAAACCTTGGAAAATGATGATGATGATGATGATTTCAAAACTGTGTGCTCTTTTCTTTGGACCATTGTTGTTTAACATCTTTGTTAATGTTGTTGATAGTGGAATTGAATGCACCCTTACTAATTTTGTTGACAACACCAAACTGTGTGGTGAAGTCAATACACTGGAGGGAAGGTAAGCCATCCACAGGGACATTGCCAGGCTTTAGAAGTGGGCTCGTGCAAACTGCATGAAGTTCAACAAGGGCAAGCTCAAGGTCAGGGTTCTGCATCTGAATCAAGGCAATTCCATTCATGAATACAGATGGAAACAATAAAGCATTGAGGACAGCCTTGAGGAGAAGGACTTGGGGGTGAGGGTGGACCAGAAGTTTAGTAGGAGCTGTCAGTGTGTGCTTGCATCCCAGAAAGCCAACTATGTCCTTGGCTGCAGCAAAAGAAGCAGTGACAGTCAGTCTAGGGAGGTCGTTCTTCCCCTCAGCTCCGCACTTGTGAGACCCCACCTGGAGTACTGGAATCCTCAACATAAGAAAGACATTGAGCTACTGGAATGTCTCCAGAGTAGAGCAACTAAAATTATCAGAGGGCTGGAGCAACTCCCTTATGAGGACAGGCTGAACACATGCTCAGCCTCTCCTCTATGAGGATAGGTAGTTCAGCCTGGTGTTGGTTCTTATTCTGTCAGTGTTTCTCTCTATCTTATCAACAAAATGCTATTACTTTCCCCACTATAATTTACCTTCTTGTATCTCATAAAACCATGTATCTCATGTATCTTCTTTTTCTAGAAATGCAAATAATTACACACTTACTTTCCTAATAGTAAACACCATGTCTTCCAAAAGAAACACATGCAGTATTATGGATGTATAATTTGCTTTGTTTAGGTCACTGATTAGAGTACTACTTGTGCCATACCATTCCATGCAAAAAACTGGTCACACATGTTAATCTAATTTTAAATCCATTTAGTAGTAAGTTCCATTGGCAGACAGGGTAGATGCTCTACCCTGTCATAGTGTAATCTGCATGGGGCCAGCAGGCAGTGTGTGTCCACTCACTGTTTTTCCTGTGGAGCACTGCAGAAAATAACTTAGTTTGAAGATACAGTAAAAAAACATAGAGTCCATTCTGTTTTCTTAAGAAAAAGTTCACAGGCAGTGAAACCAGAGACATGTATCCCGGGAAGAGTGTACACAACTGGCCAGTTGTGTAGACAGGAAGTAATGTGGAGAGGACTTGTTGATACTGACAGATGAAAGCCAGATTTAACATGTCAATGTGCACCTACATAGTGTTTCTAAGATAATGTCATCTTTTCTCCACAGGCTTTGGCTCACTGGATACTCTCAGTAATCGCTGACTGAAGTACCACACTCCTGAATGTTCAGAGTGCTGGAGCATAGCAAAACTGAAGGAGTTTATGAAAAAAAAAAAAAAAAAACAAAACAACAAAGCATTTTGGAAAAAAAACATAAAACCACTATGTTCTCAAAATTGAACCTTTCCCTGCCTTTGTGGGGAAAGCTGCAGAGCAGCATTTAATCCAGAGTTCCTCAACACAGTCTCTAGTGCTGTTGCACACGAAGCATCTGTTTGCTCATTCTTGGTAGAGACTGAAATTCTCTGCTCAAATATTGCAATACGTAGTTGTGCCCATTCTCTGTTCTGCATCACGCTGTCCTGGTGTTGCAACTAAAACAATGAATGAATCAATGACAATTGAAAAGCTGTTAGGAAATGACAACAGCATCCCAGCCACCTGCAAACAAAGCTATCTGTAGTCTCAGCATTGACATATAACATTGCTTTTTAATGGAACTGAACTATCTGCATCCATTCCTCCAGTCTTTGCTAGAATGCATTTTATGGACTGTTTGCAATTCTGAGCACTGCTTCATGCAAGTGTGTCTTTCTAAATTGTCTTACTATTTCGGTGTAGAAATAAAATATCAAGTATGTGGCCAATCTTAGTACTTGGGTGAGTTCCTCCCCATCCTTTTTCTCCCCTCCCCTGCTCACCACTATAACCCTAATTCTCATTCTGTTCTCTTTGCAAGCAATATCTTTTCCTATCATGAAATGCATCCCCCTTCTCTTTCCTCACAGCTCAAATGTTAAAACATTTTTTCTTTCTTGGAGGCAAGCAGATACTAATTGCCACCAGCACATTCCTTGAATTGTTGTACAGAGATGAATCCCAGGAGTACTGCAAAAGTGCTTCATATACTGGAATCATGCACCAAGTAACACTGTGAATTAGAGCGAAATAGGACTGAAAAAAACACAAATCTAAATTCTGTTGTCAAGTTTCCTACACCAGGATTACAGTAATAACCCTCCTACAGTTTTCAGTCTTTTTATTCTTTCTCTAACCCCTGGTAGGGTAATCAGGTGAAGCAACTTGTCATAGCCTTATAATGAGAATGCAACTCTTTTAAATTCCCTATAGCAGAATCTTGTTAATGCCATTCGGTTGATCATGTTGAATATGTTGTCCCTCCAGTACAACATGGTTTCACAAAAAACAACCACTACAAGAAGCAATGAGTCTGCTTTCTGTGATGAGCTTTGGAAATGGTCATGACTGCAATTCTCAGCTTGAATGATAGCTCTAGGAATCAAAGCACTGTCTGGAGTTCACTATGATTTACAAGTGAACCCTCCAGCTTTCTTACTGACTAACCATGTAAACAATTAGCATTTCTTACTAAATGCACAGCACAGCCTACAAGATTTTCACCCTTCAGCACATGTGGCGGCAAAAATTTTGTGATATGTTAATTTTAGTTTACCATAGCACAGTTATATTCCCCTCCTATTGTTCAGGTTAATATAATGAATGTTAATACAAAAATGAATTGACTGTGTGCATAGCAATAATATTGTAATACAATGTTATTTACACATAGCTATTCTTGATGTGGTATTTTTTGTTGCTTGTAAAGATTCATGTGCATTTATTTAAATAATGTAGGGTAACTGCATAAACTGAAATTAAAGAACTAAGCTTGCTTGTCTTCAGAATATTCCCTACAAGGCATTTGTGGTCTTATTTTATTTTCCAAGGCTCTGAATTTTGGAACCATTTGTAGATAACAAAACACCCACATCATGGGTGCTTAAGGTGAGAAATAGAAGTATGAAAAAGATGGATGTCCACAGGATATGTAAGAAGAAAATTAGTTATATTTTACTTATATATTATACTCTCATATAAATGTGTGTGGAACATGAGGTGATTGTATATATAAACTGTATACATGCTATGTCTCTACTTAAAACACAGGCTTCTTGTAATACAGAAATTATTTTAAAAAGTTTTTCATGCCAGAAAGCCTCACTTTATTGTACTTTCACAAATAGTGATTAAAAATTAAAAAAATGTAAAAAATAAATGAATAAACCAGTCTTCATCAACAGCTTCAGTGCCTCTGTGTTTAGTAAAAAGATTTAAGGATAAAGATTAGCAGTGGGTGATGGCTGATTCATAGACTGCCTATATAAACACAGCCCATACATTTCTGTAGGACTTGGGAAGGCTGCTGCTACATAAGTTGTCTGGTCTCCATGTTAGGACACTGTCAAATTTTTTTAAGTGGTAAACAGGGGAAATGATTAATTTGAAAAAGGCATGAGAATGAGTGAGTATTGTATCAAGTTTGTTGATTTTAGTGATAAAATGGATGGAGAACAGAAGACACCAACAAAACTTCAGATACACAGTGTATCTGTAGTCAAGTGGCCTATTTTTGCTGGTAGAGAGTCATACACTTGCCATAGTCTGCAAGTTATTATCAGTTTAGGGTCAGCTAAAGCAGCAGACCAGAACTAGCTCACAGGTATGTACCAGACCATAAACGTCATAGCATAAAATGTGAAGTTTGCTGAGCTTGTAGGCCCTCTCCTGCTCATTCTTGGGCTCCATGTATCATCAAATCATTAAGGTTGGAAAAGACCACTAAGAACATCAAGTTCAACCATCAGTTCAACACCATCATGCCTGTTAAATGATGTCCCAAATTGTCATGTCTACATGTTTTTTAAAAAAGGAAAAAAAGAAAAGGACAGAATAAAACAAAAGCAAGTAAAAAATATGGACAAAATGTTGTCGTGAAAGACTGAGATACAATTGTAAAATTTAAGACTGTTGAACTTTGGAGATGTAGAGAATGTAACATCGCAGCTTAATTGCTGACACCATGTGTCTAATTTGGGGACTATGTAATTTTTCTTGCTGATACATGTATTTTAAATGCAATATGATTTTATTGTTCTTCTGTGGACACAAGGATGGAGAACAAAAGTGTGATGTTTTATTCCCAGTTTAGCAGTACTTAATAAAAGCAACAATATAACTTTCAAGTTAACATCCTCTAATTTTTCATTATTCATTTTTAGAAAAAAAATATAGTTGGTGTCAGTTGAAGAAATAAAATCTTTATAAGGCAGGAGGAGACTGTCTCCCTTATGTAAGAAAAATAAACTGAATTTGAAAGAATATAAAAAACATTCTAAACACAATCAAATTATCGCTTAGTAGAATTCATTTTATGTTTCATAAACATTACTAATAACACATGGAATCAAACATTGTCTCTGTGTGATTATGGTCATCTTTTCCTCTTTTCTGTCTTCTTGTTCTTTACTGGAGAACCCTTGGGTAGTTTTACTTCTTCTGCCTTTATACTTCAAAGATCTTATACATTTGAGAGGGGTTCAGCCTCTGGGTTCAGTCTACAACTAAACTGTAGCACATACAGTTTCAAGATAAATGAAAGTTCTCTTAAAATGAAGAGTAGGAGATGCAATTCTACATGGAGAAACAAACCAAATAAAGCTACTTGGCTTCCCTTTAGCACAGAAGTCTCTGTAATTTAACCATGTTATTGTGGAAGAAGCTGATGCAAGTCAGCTATAAAATGATCTATGAAATAATGTAAGTACATTCCCAACCTTAAAACAATGTCAGAGCATAGAAGATTGGATTGGTCTGATAGAATGTATGATATCATTTATTGCCACTATTTTCGTTTTAATTTCTCTTTGCTATATAGGAATAATTGAACATTCAATACAGAGCTCCATTTGAAGGGAAAAGATTAATAGGTGATGTATGACTTTCTCACAGTTAGTCCTTGTCATAAGCACACTTTCATTATAAATTGCAAAAAGATGTGCAGAAGGCTTTTAATGGTATGAAAAAAAGCAACAGTAAGAAAACATTATATAGTTTTGTAAGATAAACTCCACAGATTTTCATATTTATAGTCCACACAAGTAATGAAAATCATTAGGTATGTATATTTTCTTATATTCTGGAAGGCACATTTCTTTCAGAGCTGAGTAATTCGAATTTTTGCCTTGCATAGTCATTCATAAGAGCTTTGTCTGCTTCTTACAGGACCTGCTAAGATGTGGATATAAAATATTCTAAGTCTCTATCTTCCAACCAAGTGGAGCTACCACAAATGTATGTTCCAGCAAATCACTGCACAATGCTATCAGTAATTTCCCACTTCCAACAAGCCACAACCAAATAACCTGTCATTGCCAAGGTATTTGTTTTAACAATACATTATACTTCTGTTAATGGCTGCCTTTCATTACTCTTATGTATTTGTTTATTTATTAGTGACACTGAAATTATATCATACAAATCATGATTGGCAATTGTGTAGTTATTTTAATTCAAAAGATAAATAAGGAATTAAGCTATTATTTATTTGAAAGTAATTATCTTTTTTTTTTCCTGTTAGTAACATTGCTGACCAATCTGAACACTACTGAAGCACAGCATTACATGACATCTTTGTCACATGGATGGAAATGGGGATTAGTAAAATGGGATCCATTCTGACAGGTGGTTTGTGGAGCTGACAGAAAATTTGATGTGATTGCACTGAAATATCCTTTCAGAAACATGAAAATTAATAGACTGGAAGTATATTTCCCGTAAGAATGAAACCAGTGACATCTGTTGTTTTGAGATATATGATGCTTGGAAAATTATAAAATCACCAATAGTAATAGCTAGCTTTAACAAGCAAGAACTCTTCTCATTAAGGTACTGAGAACAGTCCTGTAACTCTTAACAGAGCAGCATATAAAATATCAAGAAAGTCTGCTGCTCACAGGACCTTGCAGTCCACTGATTTCTTTTCTTTCTCCATCTGCCCTTTTCCTCTCAAAGCCACACTTCTACATTCTTTTAGACTGGCAGAGAATTATCTGGCTAGAAAACTTTTGTTTAATATTAGCAATGGTAGTAACAGAAGGGCAAGGAGTCATTCAGTATGTCCTAACATGCAGGCATTTGACTGGCCCTCTTCAGCAATGTAGACACTGAGACAGATAGAATGGCTGAGGTTTTTCTCCTCTATTTTTTTATTTGTTTTTGTTTCTTTATTTTGTTTCTTTTTAATTTATTATTTTTGTCAAAACAGGAGTTTTGAAAACATCTGTGGTTCTATCATTTTGAAGTAAAAAAACCTGTTTCTAGATTCCTGAACAAATACTGCAAGCATAATTCCTTCCAGTGTCCATTCTTGCAAACTGGAAAAAATACAATACTGATTTTAATATTGCTTGGATTTTACTATTACCTGCACATGAATTCTCCTCTCAAAAAGTCAGGAAATTCCTTATATTCTTGCACCACAGAAGAAAAACTTTGACACTTATAATTTCTTTCTTACTAATGAGTTTATACTGGAAACCCAAAGATTTCTAGCAGTGTTATGTTCTACAGATCTCTAGCCTTAGAAGCCTACTTATTCTTGTATCTTATGTGCATTTGGCACAGACCGCGTTAGAAACTTTCGTAAATTATCGTAAGTGTTGTATTTTTTTACTTTATCTCCCCATGCAAATTAATTCTTGGATACATATACTGATAGACCATTGAGGTTATACTGAGTTTGTTGTAAATTTGAGCATTTTCCAATAGAATTTTTCTTCCCTCTTCCATCTTTATTTAAAATAATACATAGCAAAAATAAACAACATATAGATCATATAAAAGCTATGTAGTCTCTCTCCATTCTGGATAGTTCATCACTGCGTATCAAAGAAGCAGAGTAGAAGTTTAGCAGAAGAAGGTGGGAAAAACCACCTGTGACAGCAGAGAAACATGGGGTTTTATTGTTACCTTTTTCTTTTATTTCTAAAATATTAGGAAAGATTCATCTTAATGTAAACTACTAGTTTTATTGCTTCATTGATGACTTGAGCTAAATTAAGATTATCATTTATTGTTTTTGTAGATTGTTTTTATTTAAATTGGGAATGCTTACTGCCTTTTTTGCTTTCTGGAGAATAGTATGACTGGATTTGAATATTTATAAAAACATGCAATCAAAATGTAATATTACTTGTAATTTTTATTAATATTTTCTTTTTATTCCATAAGTATAGACACAGTTTTGCAGTATAAATAGTCTGCCTGGGAATAAAATTTAAGCTGCTGCTTTAGCTTGCTTTGCAAATTCTGATGACAGGCTTATTGTAGGAAGAATGTGCCATGTGCCATGCTGCCCTCTTTCTCACTCACCAAAAGCCTAGTAAACTATATGTTATCACTGTGAAGGTGGCACCATGGTAACTTGACAACTCTCAATGGATAAAAGGATGTAATCCATCTCCCTGCCAACTCGTAGTATGTGATACTGTCATTCCGTACCTTGAAAAGTTTTAACTGTTGTGTAAACTTGTCTATTCCTGTATACATCACTAAATATTTACTAAATTAATTGTGTCACATCATGTTATGGTACTGTACTACTATACAGGGGTTTACTTTTTCTTAAACTGGAGTAACCAGCTCAGGGAAGAAGGTATCATTATGAAAGGGACTGCAGTGGTAGGACTTATATCGCAGACTGGCAGCCATTTAGGTGTTTAGCTTTTGTTCAGTGCTGAATTTGGCTGCATGGTGAGTTCCACCTACAACCTTGTGTATCCTGCAGATAGGCTTTACGCAAATACTGTAACAAATACCTGGAAGTATACCAGAATTAGGGGGCTACATTGAAGTCCCATTATTCAAGGTTCAAAATCTATGTTTGCAACTTTATGGCTGCAATTCTTCTTATGGATTGCAGGATTTCTGGAGGAATTTCCTCAGGAATTCCCTGAGTTTCCAAATGAAAATATTTGCATCAATTACAAAAATCTTAAAAAAAAAATCAAAAGTAAAACTAACATAGATATGTATTGAAACAATTTTTATCATAACTGAAAATGACCACCATAAATAAGATTGATTTAAACTTTCTGTGTAATAGGAGGTCATAGCACTTCACTGCCTTTCAGATGCTTTCTTGTTTATCTATTGTTATTAGGTCTGACAGATAAATGTAGCACTGAGCTGTTTATGTCTAATCTTTTTCTTTTGGAAATACTGGCTTAACTGTCTGTCATGGGATTATCTCTGACTTTTAAATGCAGCATATGACTGTCAGATATCCTTTTCCCATTACTCTGAAAAGAATTTTTGATATGCAGAATAAGTTTCTCTCAGGCTCTGGGATTGTTTTTGGAAGAGTGTTTCTGCCATGCACAGCATTAGAGCAGTATGATTGTTTTCTTGTTGGGACAGAGGGAAGAAGGTCTGATGCAGCTGGGTAAGCACCTTATCAGCTGTTTACATTCTTTTTATCAACTTGTCTTTTGACCCTTTCTTCACTGTTCCCCCTTTTTTTACTGTAATACTGTCCTTTGTTTTGTACTGTGTTTTGGCAACCCTTATAAAAGCAAACTGGCACAAAAATAATCTAAAACAGGACATCTTCATAATTTTATGTCTTGCTTTTATACATTATTGCAAATTAGAATGAATCTTTGTTTTTTAGTATTTTAATTTTATGTAATATTTTTAATTCTAAGGGAGAATTAGGGTTTTAAGGTTACTGCTTCCATACTTGTTTTATTTAAAAATATGTTTGAAACATGTTTTTATGTCTCTGGTTCTAGAAGCATAACAGATCACTGGGCTTGGGTTAAGTGTGATCACAGATTCATAGGACAAGAGACTAGTTTGTGTTGGGATGGATATTTAAAGGCCATTCAGTTCATCAAAACTGCCATGGGCAGAGGCATTAGCAACTACATTAGGGTTCACAGAGCACCATCAAATCTGACCTAGAATGTCTCCAGGGATGGGTCATCTTTAGCCATCTTTAGACAACCTCTACCATTGTTTCTTTATCCTCATAGTAACAATTTTCTTCCTTACAAATCTACCATCTTTCAGTTTAAAATCACCACCCCTTGCCCTTTCAAAACAGGCTCTGCTAAAGTGTCTGTTCTCATCTTTCATATAGTTTCATGTTAATAATTAAAAGGTCATGATAATGTGTCCATTCTTTATCATAGAATCATAGAATCATTAGGGATTGGAAGCGACAGCAAAAGATCATCTAGTCCAATCCCCTTGCCACAGCAGGTTCACCTAGACCAAGTAGCACAGAAACATATCCCACAAGGAAGAAGGTAGGGCTCTCCCTGATGATGAGGAATGGGACCAAGTTTCTGCTCGTGGGGAAAACAGAACCCTCTCCTGCCTCACTCTGCCTTTCCAGATGCCACCTTTCCATCTGCCCTTAGAGAACAGATTCAGGGCTCTGGATTTTGGGGATCAGGATGAGAAATGTTAAAGAACCCCCAAGGAGCACCCGTACTGAAAAACCCCTCATAACGTCTAGTATGTAAAAGAAGAGAAGGGAGGTGGTTGGTAGTGACTCCTTTTTAAGAGGAACAGAGGATCCCATGTGTAGACCAGATCCTTCCCATAGGGAAGTCTGCTGCCTCCCAGGGGCCTGGGTTCAGGATATCACCAAGATGATACCCAAACTCATTAAACCCAGAGATTATTATCCATTATTGATAGTGCAAGCTGCTAATGATGAGGCTATTTTGAGGGGAGTCAGGACAATTAAAAGGGAATTCAAGGAACTTGGATAACTTATCAATGGAGTAGGTCTGCAAACAGTGTTTTGCTCAATCCCTGTAACAGCAGGGGTTAATAATGTGGCACATAAGAGAATCCTTGATATTAATAAATGGCTCAGGGGTTGGTGTGAACAGAAGAACTTTGGGTTCTTTGATCATGGGAAAACATTTAACGATCATGGCTTTTTAGACTAAGGGTGATTGCACCAATCTAATAAAGGTAAAAGGTACTAGGCCATGAGCTGGCAGGCCTTATCAAGAGGGTTTTAAACTAGGATAGAAGGAGAAGGGGATGGTACTGAAGTCTCCCAGAAGGAAATAGTGGATGGTGAATCCACTCTGAAGATGAATGTATCAGTGCACCTGAGGTGTGTATATTTTAATGCACTAAGTATGGGCAAAAAGCGAGAGAAACCTGAAGCCTTGGTGAGCCAGGAAATGTATGACATAACTGCCATCACTGAAACATGGTGGGAAGAGTCATACGACTGGACTGTTGGTTTGGAAGGGTATAGTCTATTTAGGAGAGAGAGACGAGGCAGAAGGTGTGGAGGAGTAGCCCTGAATGTTTCTGAAGTCCTGGAAGTGACAGAACTTGAGATCGATCAGGGATTACAGAGTGGAGAGCCTATGGGTTCATATTACAGGGTTAGCTAACAAGACTGACATTGTGCTGGGAGTGTGTTACAGACCACACAA
>VZRI01013082.1:8516-22777 GCA_013397515.1 Upupa epops
TTTCGAGGTCCCTTCCAATCCCTAAGGATTCTATGATCAACCTATAGGCCACAATGGGAAAGGAAGGTGCACCTGTCACCCCAATAGAGGGCAAAAGTTGCACAGAAGAAGTTTTCCAGCCCTTGAAAATCACTTCAGATTCTGTTCTACCTTAGCAAGGAAGCAGTGTGTTCCTTTGCCTGCTGCTCTTCATCTACCTCTTCCCCTACTGTTAAGCTGACATCGGGTGTGCTTCTGCAGGAGTTTCATTTACCACACAAGAGAAGAGGTAATAAAGAGGGCAGAAAGAGATACCCATTGATTTATGGTCTCTTCAGCAAGACTTCAAGAGAAACCATTCCTCATTAGCCTTACAGAGAGGAACCTAATGGCATCATTCTAGCCTTCCCAGGGATAATCCCCTGCCACGGGCAAAGCTGGAGGTTGTGGAAGATCACACCCAACTCTATTTCTCTTCACAGCAACTGGTGGTACTAACCCTATTCAAAAGGGGGCTGCCTGTCCTTCTCTCCTTTGTGTTTCTTCTGCTTCTTCATAGCAGAGTTTCCTCATATGAATAGCAGCTCAGCTGACCCAGTTCCTGGCCCCAGGAATTCACTTAGAGAGTGCTTAGCGCCTTCGGGTCAGACAGTCCATTTCTTTCAGACTTCTTTCGCAGACCATCCCACTGAAACCAGCGTAAAAACAAAGGATCTGCTCCGTGAGGACAAGGCTAGAGGTTATCACACCAACAGAGCTTCCTGAGAGCAGTCAAAGCTCCAAGAGGTGCCATATACTGGAGAGATAACCAGAGGCAGGCTAAATCGGGCAGCCAGTGCTCTCCAAAGGCAAGGGGATCTCTGCCCTTCAAAGGAGGGAGTTGTTTGTAAAGAATCCTGCTAATGGCACCCTGGATAATGGGTGCAAACAGGTCTTTCTGCTTCTGGGCTCCATGCCATCTGCTCTTTCAGAGGTCGGATAGCTGAAGGCATTGGAGGGCTTTGCTGCTATGGAAGGTTCAGGTGGGAATATACCTGAGGGATGGGAGGGTTTTTCTGCTTAGGAAGGGGGATCCAACATCTCATTTTAAAACTGTGAATGTAGCAAACCTGGACTCTTTGTGGAGCTGCCTGTTGAGCAATGGCTCTGAATGGCGCAGGAAGTTTCCTCTCAGACCTCTCTCAATCAGAGCTTGCCTGTGTGATAATGAGGTGAGAACTGGGTGATGGTCCACTCCTGCTGCTGAGCTAGTAGAGCCCTGGTGCCCTAGGAGCTTGACCTGCTCGCAGGGTGCTTTCACAACAGGCACTCCTAAAAACAACCTCCCTTCCCCATTACCCAGGCTCTGCACAGATGGGTGCTCATGCACTCACTGGTTCCGCCTGCTGATGTGTCTCCAGGAAGAGTCTTGCCTCTGCTCTTCAGCCACGGAGTGTTCTCTTCTGTCACTTGTTTGTGTCTCCTCTGGCATCTTTTCCTGCTAAACAGTGTGTCTGTCCTGCGTGGGTCAAGTGCTCTTGGTGGCCTCAACTCAAACCACTGCACTTGGGCACCCAGAGGACGGCTCAGAAGACTGGAGACACTGGTTGTGAGACTCTTGAGCCTTTGATTTCAGGATTTAAGGCTGAGGAACTTTATTTTCAGAGTCAGAAAGCATTTGTGAGCTAACAGGGTGTAGAGCAGATGCCCAGTTATGGAGTACAAAGCATCAGGGATAACATGATGTTGAGACAAAAGAATATCTTAGTTAAGATTGGGGGGTTAGGACCAAATACAAACCCCTTGGGGGGCAGGGGGTGAAACTCTTTTACCAAAGCAGCTCTTTGGACCTTCTGGAAGTGTTTAAATGGTGAGAGCAACCCCAGACTCCAGGCTACATCAGAAAACCCTGGCCCTTCAAGTTCGCTAATTGACTTAATGTTCTGGCAACGCGTTTACTCCCCTCTTCCCCGTTTTTACTACCTTTTCTATTTCGATGCTGTAAAACTCAACCCATTCCTGAAAACCATATTCACTTTTTTTTTTTCCCAGGGTTTGTTAGAGCTTCTCCACCTAGTTAATGACTGCCTGGAACTGCAGCAAGGCCAGGAATGCTTCACGCTCTGGGCACTCACTAATTGGGTTGTTAGCAGACTAGAGAGAGGAGAGGAGAGGGGGAAAGGAGCTGCTATTATGGGGCAGGGAGAGTAAAGAAAAAGAAAGTGAAATAAATATAGAATTGTTATGGGAGGGAAATTACAGTTCTTAACACCCTATTGTTTTTCCTTAAAAAAATAGCTCCCTAGGGACACCTTACAAGCACTGAAACCAACCTGGATCAGAAATACAACTGGCTTCGTTGGTGAAATAGCAAGAAGATGCATTTCCTTGACTAAAACAGATCTGCAGTCCCAGCTCTCCTGCCACGTGGCCAAAGTGAGGCTGAGGCCACGAAGAACCAGTTAGCACATTCAGACTCTGTTCTGGTTAACTGGGAATGCTGACCAGCAAAGCCCTCCCAGACACAGGGCCGGCATCAGGTTGCCTGTAGACTCTCACCTGTAGCTCTTGAAAGCTGGCAGATGTGATCATAGAATCCTTAGGGATGGGAAGGACCTCCAAAGATCATCCAGTCCACTCCCCCTGCCACAGCAGGATCCCCCAGACCAAGTCGCACAGGAACACAGCCAGGCGGGGCTGGAACATCTGCAGAGAAGGAGACTCCACAACCCCCCTGGGCAGCCTGTGCCAGTGCTCCGGGACCCTCCCTGGGAAGAAGATCCTGCTGAGATTGACAGGGAGCCTCCTCTGCTCCAGCTGGCACCCAGTGCCCCTTGTCCTGTCACCAGATGACCTTGAGAAGAGCCTGACACCCACCCCTCACAAATTTAGAGACATGAGTGAGGTCCCCCCTCAGCCTCCTCCAAGCATCATGCGCAGAACTCAGCCCTCTATTTTTGTGCCTCTCAGACTCAGTAAGTAGGCTCTTGCAGGTGAAGGAGCCAGGCTCCTGCATGCAAGCTGGGAGCAGCATCTAACACATGCAGTTACAGAAGAGGTTTAAGCTCTTTGGAGAAGGGAGAGCAAGAGCCTGCAGAACACAAGAGCCAGTGGTGCAGGGGATGCATGAGGTGGCTGCAGACCTGCTGCATTTACAAGAGTCCCACCTGCAAGCAGGTGCCATGGGCTCTCCTTTGGCACTGCTGGGGAGACACCAGGCAGGACACACGTACACCATCAGGAGTAAGACAGGTTACAGCCTGGTTCATGCCACAAGAGGCACACAGCATCGTAGTGCTGAGGGGCCAACAGAGCCCTTCATGCCAGCCCTGAGACCAGTCATTCATGGGCACCATAGCAAAGGCTTCATCCTCTCCCTCTCCTCCTCATCACCTGGCAGGAGAGCTGGTCCCCTCTGCTTACCTCAGCCTTCCTGTGTCTGTATGCTGCTGTGTCTGTGGGTGCAGAGGTCTCCAGGCTGCTGTGTGTGTAGGGTAGGTGTGTAGAGGCACACGTGTTTATTGTCAGCCCTCCCCGGCCCCCTCTACGAGGTGTGAATTCCACCTCAGGTGAATTATTTCTCTGGGGGTTGCATAACAAAGCCATGGTGAAAATACCATCGGCCGCAGTATAAAAACTTAACAGAGCCCCTGGAGTCTTTCAATTAAAACCTTGCTCTCCAGTGCGTTTTGCCATCTCTCTCCTCCTACACACAGCTCACTCCAGGCTGAAAAATCGAGAGGCGGGACAGCTTCCTCCGGGCTTTCAAAGAGAAGATCCTACCCTAATTATCTATAATCTTGTTCAGACTGTGTTTTCCTTCAAGATCCAAGGACTCGCAGGGGGCTGGGGTTAGGCAGAAAAGGAGATGATTACAACTTTAATAACGAGAGCCTTTGAACCTTCCCAAGGTTCCTCAGCATCTTCCCCCCTCTCGCACCCAGCTGGCTGCGTTTAAAACCTGTGCCAACAAACGGGAAGGTCTTGCTTGTGCTTTGGTATCTCTCAGGGAACAGACTCTTTCAACATGACAGGAAGCATCATGCAGCTCACCAAGAGCAGGATGACAGGGCTGAAGACTAAAAACCATACGGTTTCACGGGCACTCTTTCCAGAAGGTGAAAGTATTCCGTGAGAGACAGGCAACTCGCCAGCAGAGTGCCAGGTGGAGTTGGAAGTGGGTAACAAAGGGTTTTCCTGCTCAATATCATAGAATCAGAGAACCCTTAGGGATCAGAAGGGACTTTGAAACATCATCCAGTCCAATTCCCCTGCCACAGCAGGATCACCCAGACCAAGTCACACAGGAACACAGCCAGGCAGGGCTGGAACGTCTGCAGAGAAGGAGACTCCACAGCCCCCCTGGGCAGCCTGTGCCAGTGCTCCGGGACCCTCCCTGGGAAGAAGGTCCTGCTGAGATTGAGAGGGAACCTCCTCTGTTCCAGCTGGCACCCAGTGCCCCTTGTCCTGTCACCAGATGCCCTTGAGTAGAGCCTGGCTNACAGTATCAGCTGAAATGAGTTCAGTGCTGGCAGAGAAAATAGGGTTTCCTTTCATCCTTTGTGTTTTTATGCTGCGACTGGCTATTACACAACTCTGTGCTGAATTCCTTAGCTCTGGCTTTCACTGGAGTGACTCTTCCAGGCATCCTTCCAGAGAAAGGAAAGCTCCTTCCTCAGATAAAATGCGTGACCTGCTCATGCCAGCCTACAGCCCGTTTTGCACTGAGCTCCCCTCCGTGCAAGACACTGAAGCAGGGACAGAGAATCCAGTCCAAGATTTATTCTGCTCTAATCAGCCCGGGCTCTGAGAGTGTCCTGGTGGATTTGAGCCTGCGTTCAGTAGCTCATTGACTGCTGTTTTAATAGCAATGTCTCCCCAAGCCAGCTGCAGTAATTACCCCCACGGAGCGTGAGGAATCTCAGTCAGGAAGGAGCTGGCAATCTCACAAGGTTATGTCTCCTAGAGGACTTCGGGATATTTCTTGCTGGAGTTAACCCTGTTAAATCATTCCGGAGCTCTCTTCAAGTAAAGAGTGACCCTTCAGAGGAGCCCCTTCTGTGGTATTAGATGCTGTAGTTTCCCTGTAAAGTCAGGTAATCTTCGGAGCCCTCACGTGTCTCACAGCTATTTCTAGGGGGTTGGATTTGGAGCTCTCATGGGTTTGATTCCCAGTCTCAGGATTGAGGGGCAACAAGGGGCAGCGTAGGGTCTGGCATCTGGGCAAGAACAACCCCAGGGACCAGGAGAGGGGGAGCACTGACCTGTTGGAGAGCAGTGCAGGAGAAAGGGACCTGGGGGGCCTAGTGGCCAGCAAGATGACTCTGAGCCAGCAATGTGCTCTTCTGGCCAAGAGGGCCAACAGCATNTACTTTTCCACAAGATTTGAAGGATGTAGCCAGCCAACTGTGTTTGTTCAGGACATCAGAAATCCTTGCAAGTTGGTGCTCTGAGACAAGGCTCTCTGAGACAAGGCTCTGCTCACTCACCCACATTCTTCCCAGACACTTCTGCCTGACATGTCCTCCCAGGACAAGCACATTCATACAATCATAGAACCTACCCTGGTCCCTGGGGTTGGTCTTGCAACCTTCAGTGTCTCCCANGGATGAGCACATTCATAGCATCATAGAACTTATCCTGGTCCCTGGGGTTGCTCTTGCAACCTTCAGTGTCTCCCAAAGCTAGGCAGCCCACGTGCCTTGTTCCTGCTTTGCTCTGCCACGCTCTGTTCATCCACTGCCACAGACTCATACTCCCTGGGGAAGGAGGGGCTGGGTAACCCTTGGGTGTCATTGCTGCCCCAGCCAGGTGTGGTCTGGAACACGATGAGTAGCTGTGCCCATAGTTTTACCCCCAGTGCCATGCAGATGCTGACTGTCTGGATGGTGGCACCAGACACCCGTTTATCTCCCAGCGGTACCAGCACTGCTGGCAAATCCCTGCCCATCGCTGTTTAGGGAGGTAACAGCAGGGCACTCCAGTGCCCTTGGTGAAGCGATAATTGGGCAACGGTTTTACTTCACTGCTTGCGAGCACTCCCTGACAGCACAGCCACTGGGTGCTTTCCAAACCACTGTCAGGCCCCAACCTGAAATCCTCAAGCAGAGGAGGACTTTTACTGGTGCTAAGCCCTCAGCTAGCTCCCCAAGGCCCTGGCTTGCAAGGGCGATGCTGGGGCAGGAGGCTGGACTGGGCAGGGTTGGCAAATGCCAAGGGGAGCTTCTCCACTCTGTTGGCTGTGTGATGGCACCGGGGGTGTACAGAGTGCTGCTGGGCTGAGCAGGCAGAGGTCCAAACAGCCTGCTGGCCCCGGCTGCCACGGGCACGGAGACTTGGTGTCCAGCAGTGCTGGTGGGTCAGGGCTGTGGGAAAGGGAGAGGCAGCTGAACAGCAGTGCCCTTTCTGTCAGGGGAGCTGTTTTAAACCATTTTCTCTGTGGGTAGCCCTTTTGGCTCCCAAGTCTGTCTGAGGCAGAGGTGTAGAAAATCTTGGAGACAAAGACAGTCTGTGTGTGCCAGAGCACAGCTTTTCACAGGACTAAGAAGCACACTCACGCTTGCTCATCAGAGACTGATGGAACAAACGTACCCAAAGGCTTCTGCAGCTACCTCACAGCTCCTGCTATTTATTTGGGAGCTGTCTTTTTAATTCCAGCTCAAGTCACCCCTCTTCTTGCCCCATCTCTGCATCAGCCATGGAAAGCTGCATGGCCCTGGGGGATACCAGCTCACAAGCCCCTGAATAGAACAGCACTGGCTGCTCCAAACCACTGCTTTTTGGGCTCTGTGTTAGACGTTAGCCAGATGAGCAAAGCAAAAGCATCTACAAAGAGGAGTTACTGGCAAGAGGAGAGTCACTACATCTGCTGTCTGCAGTGATAGAAAGGAGAACAACCAAAACAAGTCAGGTCCAGACTGCATCCCTTGGGACCACAGACAGCCCATGTGGTTTCAGGTGTTGCCTAGACTTGGCAAAGCACCGCTGTCTCCTCACCAGGTCTCACATCACCACCTCCCACCACCTGGCCAGGGCTGGAGGTCTCTCCTGGCTGAAAACAACAACTGAGAAGCTGGAAGGAAAGGACAGAGCTGAGCCTTTGTGGTGCACAAGGTCTGTAACCCCACGGTCCTTCCCGGGGAGCCTAGTCCTCCCCTTACCACAAACACCCACACCAGTGGAACATCTGTTTGCCCACGGTCACACTGGGCACAGTATGCACCAACACGGTGCACAGGACCCTCACACATGTTGTAGTTTAGCCTTAGCCACAGCCACCCTCGTGACAAACTAATCCCCTGCTGTCAAACCCTGACAGACTGAGCTTTCTTCAAGCATTCACTCGTACCAGTAGCTTCCATTCCCAGGATGTGGGCAACGCGTCTGGCCGTCCAGATAAAATATGTTCATGCCTTCCCATCTTCAGCAGAGACCGAAGGCATTCCCGGCGCAAGGCAGAGCTGCAGCAGCTTCTGCCTAAACTAACATTTCATTTCCTTGCTACAGCTCACTTCCATTGTCATCACTTTCATGCCTCTAATTAACTTGCATCTGGTTTGTGTTTGAAGTTTGTAACACTTGCCCGCTCTGGCTACAGTAGTTTATAACCCATCGCTGAACATATGCTTGTGTTTACTGCTCGGGAGCTCGGGACCCTTTGACTTAGTACCTATCAGTTCATTATGCCACGCACAGAGAGCCTCTGACTCAGCACTGAGGCCATTAGTGGCGATAAACTGGGGAAGAGTTTGGAGATGATTGAGGAGCAGTGGCCAGTGAGGGCATGCCTGGCCCGATAGCCACAGCTGCCGAGCACTTGCCACCCACCCTGTAACCACTGGGACTTTTATCACCTCCAAACATGAAACCACAACAGCTTTTAGCTAAACCGTCATGTGGATCTCAGAGGCTTTGGTCTCGTGGCAGGGACTCTCAGTACTTCCTACCAACCTTTACACCAAGTCCTCGTTGACTTTGAGTTAGGGACAGTGAGGCCTTCAGAAGGGTTAGAGATGGTCAGGAGGGAGGGGGTTGTCTCATGCCATAGAATCCTAGAATCATTAGGGATTGGAAGGGACCTCGGAAGATCATCCAGTCCAAACCTCCTGCCACAGCAGGCTCACCCAGACCCAGTCACACAGGAACACAGCCAGGCGGGGCTGGAACGTCTGCAGAGAAGGAGACTCCACAACCCAGGGAAGTTGTGCTTGATCTCTTCCTTTGACTGTTTGAGCTGCTCTAGATGGAAGCTGTGCAGAAGCTGTTCCTGTGACAGCTACTCTTGTGAAGGTACCTCCACCTGCTTTCTCTCCCCATCCAAATTAGGAAGGAGTTAACATTTTCAATCCAACAGAAATACCCTCCCCACAAATACTATCACCAAGCACTTGAGTGTTTTGCCTTGAGAGCAGCAGTTCTCTCATGGTTTCTTGATGGCCATAAACAGTGGAATCCTGAGGTTTTTGCTGAGGCAAATTTCCATCACCAACCCAAGTTTCCATCACCCACCCAAGTTTCCATCACCAACCCAGAGGACGGAGGACATGCAGCTCCAATCTGGGGACCCAGAGGCAAAGGGCCCATCTCCTCGCTCTCCCTCTGCACAGACACTGCTCTCAGGAGGTGGTTTCGCACGAGACATTTGCTGCTAGCACGTGATGCCTTGCTGCCCATTAAATATGTCACAAGAGCCTTCCTGTTATTGACTGTGTACAACAAGGGTGAAATAAAACCACAGCCGTGACGCATGAGGAAATACCCACTCACAGAGCCTGAGATCTGGAGATCAGGGTTGTCTTAACTGAAGTGAGTAACACAAAGCTGGTTTGCAGCAGCAGATATCTGACCAAGCATCTCCAGGAGCTCTGCTCCTTCTGCTTTACAGATCCATAGGGTCACAGAATGGTTCAGGTTGGAAGGGACCTCAAAGATCATCTAGTTCCAACCCACCTGCCATCAGCAGGGACACCCCCCACTAGAGCAGGGTGCTCAAGACCCTGGGGGTCCTGGTGGCCAGCAGGACCACTGTGAGCCAGCAATGTGCTCTTGTAGCCAAGAGGGCCAAGAGCATCCTGNCCAGGTCCCTTCTGATCCCTAAGGATTCTGTGATTTAGTTCTCACTCACTCACATTTCCCAGCCCCTTTGCCTGGCTGCTTTACTCTCCTTGCAGCCGGCCCACAGTAACGATCTCAATTCCTAGGCAAACACATTAAGTTTTAAGGTCTCAAGCTCCATTTTGACAAAAGCTTTGCAATCCAGACAGAGTAAGGGGACAGGAATAACCTTCCATCTGTTTGCCCTGAGGGGATGAAGCATAGAAACCAGGAGGAGGTTTCAAAAGCTGCCTGATAACTGCACACCCAGTCAGGAAGGTGCAGGTAATGCCTGGGAGTCACCCCCATCAGCCACAGGTTCTTAAGCACTCACTCTGTACACAGCAGGCTGGAAAGATTCCTTCCTCTGGGTGTCTCCTAGCTTTTTGAGACTCGCATCACCTCCAGCTACAATGGCTTCAACAAGAGTGAGGAAGCAGCCCGATCCTCCACACAGCTGAAGGGCAACCTGAGACACCAGCACGGCTTCACCTGGAGAGACCAGACTGAGCCCAGGGAGGAGTGATCCCATCCCTCACACTATAGCAGGGGAGGATAGGGTGCTAAGCCCAGCTGGAGCAGAACGGTTGGTAAGAGCACCTGATTCCCTGCTGCACCCCAATCCGCTGTCTCCAGGAAGAGGGGGTGCAGGAGCCGCTGTGGTCCCCTGCACTGAGCTCCAGCGCTGACCTTTTCAGGGCCAGCGCTGAGTGTGACTATGACTCAGCAGCCCCCACTCGCCCACCAGTGGCTGGTGACTAATTGTGTTTAATTCCATTCCTCGAGTTTTAGAGAGAAGAAACATAAACAGGCTTATCAGTGATGGCTGCTCTGTCTCCACTGTTTCCTCCCTCAGCCAAGGGGGGTTCTCCCTGCACACGGGGTTCTGGAGCATCATTTGAAGTCTTGGTTGTTATTGTTAAGGAAACAGGGTGAACGTTTCTCAGCCCTTGTGAGAAGAAGGAAGGAAGCTCCAAGGAGTCCTTGATTTCTGAGCTGGCGTGGTGTCTGAGGAGACGTGTCTGTAACCTGTGTACAGACGAGGGCTGCTCTGCCCTGGGCACCTCAAGAGCTGGAACTGAGGGGCCCAGAACTGGGCACAGTACTCCAGATGCGGTCTCAGGTCAGGCTCACCATTGCCATGGACAAGCAGGACGGGCCACTGAATATTGGGTGATGAATTAAGACTCCTGGGCTGTTGCTTGCTGAGGCTCTGAAAAGAGAAAGCCAACTCTGTCCTGCATGTGAGGGGACGCTCTGTGACTACAAAGAGCTCCTGGAGCCTTCAGTAGAGCAGGTGCGGTGGCTCCAGCACCCAGGCAGCCCCAAGGTGGAGCAGACTGGTTTTCAGATACCGAGGCTGGAAGGCTCCACCCAGGCCTCCCTGTGTAAATAGGCAATAGAGTCAAATGATACCAGTGAGGAGTGGATTACACTGGTCATCGGGAGTGCTTGTGTGCGTTCAGCCCTACTGCGTGATAAGGTGCTTGCCATAAAATGCTTTCTGGAGGCAGCTCTTCTGGAAGCTGCAAATGCCAGCAGAACCACCAGCCTTTCACTTCACCCAGTGAGGGGAGCAAGAGGAGGACTGAGAACTGGGTTGGAGCCACTCAGAACCAAACAAGTGAAAAGCAAAAGGAGGGGTCCCTCTCTCTCTCAGGAGAAAGACAGGAGCACTTTTTGCCATCAGCAGATCTATGAGGACAAAGTTCGTTTCAAAGAGGTAAAGGGTGACAACCTTTCTACAGAGCAAACTGTCCTGCGCTCGGCGGAGCACAGCAGTAATCGGGACACAGATAAAAGAGCACTTAACCAAGGCAGAGATGACAGAGCCCTTCAAGCAATCCAACCTGCAGCAAAAAGGGGCTGTAAAACACATCCGAAGGGGGGTGGTTAGCAGATGGAGAGAGGGTCTTCTACTCTACTCGGCACTGGTGGGGCTGCATCTAGAGTACTGTGTCCAGTGCTGGGCCCCTCAGTTCCAGAAGGACACAGAGCTGCTGGAGGGTGTCCAGCGTAGAGCAACAAAGATGATGAAGGAAGGAGAGCAGCTTCCTGATGAGGAGAGGCTGAGGGAGCTGGGGCTCTTGAGCTTGGAGAAGAGGAGGCTGAGGGGGGACCTCATGAATGTCTGTAAATCTGTGAGGGGTGGGTGTCAGGAGGATGGAGCCAGGCTCTTCTCAAGGGCATCTGGTGACAGGACAAGGGGCACTGGGTNCTTCTGATCCCTAAGGATTCTGTGATTCTATGATAAACTCGATCAGAAACTTAATGCTCCTGAATGAGATTCCTTTAGGAAGGACAATTTCTGGCAACTTCCACTGGAGTATGATAAAAGAAAAGAATTCTGAGCAGGTCCCGGATTCAGTGCATTCCTTCCTCACAGCTACAAAAGAAGAAGAAGGATTGAATTCTCTCACCCACTGGTTGCAGAAGAGTTGGCTTTAGTCCCTGATACGAAGGCTACACAAGAAAATCACTGCCTTTTACACACTCACTGTTTATGAAGAGCAAAACCTCAGTCTGGATCGGTCCCATCCTGAGGCGAGGCTGCTGCGCAGTGGAGGACAGGTGAGCAGCACTCATCCACCCAGGAACACGTCGTCATGCTGGCCAGCAGGCAGGTGGAATTGGCTTGGAAGCAACAGTCGCCGCCGTCCTTTGCAGCCAGTCCCCCTAGGGGGAAAATCCAAATAAGGGAAAGGTTATTGCAAACTGATAACAGCTGGGGAGGGAGGCTGGGAATGGTACCTGTTGCCAGGGAGAGCTTGCTTCAGTGCAGGCAAGGCTGCCTCCCACCCCCCCGCCCCCTTCTCTGTGCCTCCAGCTCTGTGGAGAGAGGTCAAGGAAAGGCATCCAGGGGAGGGAGGGAGCTGGAGAAGAGGACTGCTGCTAGATGAGGAGTTGAAGAGAGAGATTGCAGCTAGCCAGACCAGGGCCCAGGTGGTCAGGGAGTGAGATATGAGGAGGGGGGGTGGTTGTGCATTGCAAGCATCTGTGTGATTAAAACTTGTGTCATGGTGCTTTGTGTGCGAAGGAGGGCAGTTACGGCTGCACACAGAGCTTTGGGCAAGTGGTAGCCTTCAAGAGCTGGGCTGCAGGCTTAGCCATCATAGAATCATTAGGAATCAGAAGGGACCTCGAAAGATCATCCAGTCCAGTTCCCCTGCCACAGCAGGATCACCCAGACCCAGTCACACAAGAACACAGCCAGGCAGGGCTGGAACGTCTGTAGAGAAGGAGACTCCACAGCCCCCCTGGGCAGCCTGTGCCAGTGCTCCGGTACCCTACCTGGGAAGAAGGTCCTGCTGAGATTGAGAGGGAACCTCCTCTGTTCCAGCTGGCACCCAGTGCCCCTTGTCCCAGCACCAGATGCCCTTGAGCAGAGCCTGGCTCCATCCTCCTGACAGCCACCCCTCACAGATTTACAGACAGCAATGAGGTCCCCCCTCAGCCTCCTCTTCTCCCAGCTCCCTCAGCCTTTCCTCATCAGGGAGCTGCTCTCCTTCCTTCATCATCTTCGTTGCTCTATGCTGGACACCCTCCAGCAGCTCTGCGTCCTTCTGGAACTGAGGGGCCGTGATTTCTTGTGTGCAAAACAGTGGAAGCTGGAGCTGATGGGAATTGTTTGTGAAGAGAAACAGAAAAGAGCGATGATCCTTCCAGCCACAAGGCTGCTGACGAAGCATCCACACTCCTGCACTGGCTGTCTTCTGCTGCTCTGGCTGCACCATGAGCACAGCCCATGGGGAGCACAGGGCTCCCACCAGCTGGCTGGGAGGATGAAATACATCACCCCCACAGCTGGGTGTGTGGAAATCACTCATGTGAAGCCATGGCCTGCTGTGAGCCCTGCATGGCAACGAGGTGCCAGTCAGCACAGGGCAGGGGTGGAATGGATTTGCTGGGGGGGTGTTTCTTTGGGCTTGGGAAGCCAAACCAGGTATGACTTCAAAACCTTTGAAACATGCCCCTTCCTGGCCACAGGCAAGGCTCCTGAGCTGCCCTGATGAACACACATTCATACTCATTTGCACCCAGAATCTGTCTAGCCTGAGCCTTCATTCCTCCCTCCTCACCTCCAGCCAGGACAGACAGGCTACCAGTGCGAGGAGATCAGCAGCCTGATGGCCAGCAGTAGAGTGACTGAAGGCTGGCTTTGCAGCATTACCCCTCAGCTGCCCTCCTCCAGGTGAACAGAGCAAACACCGTGGTAGGAGGGGGACACACATACACCCCCCACACCCCTCCAGGAGGTGCCAACTGCAGGTGCCCAGTGCAGAGCTCAGCAAAACCCTACCAGCCGCCGGGAGCAGAGTGAATTACGCACATCCTTAAGGAGTTGCAGGGCAGGGGCCTTAGTTCACTGGGTTAAAATACCGCAATAATATAAACCACCTCTGCCTCTGGAACCCAGTGCACTTCATAAAATTGCTGGGGAGCCTGCTGGAGCTAAGCCATTGTTGATAGCCATAAAAAATTGGTTCATAAATCTTCTTCCACTGATTAACTAGCTACTTCATGGCCAGACCTGAACAAATTGAGCGTTGCAAAGCACCCTGCTTGACACATGCCCTGATTCACACACAAATACAAGGGTCCCCACCGCCCAGCCTGGGCAAAGCCCTGAGCCCGCAGAGTTTGTCCCTCCCCGTTGTCACAGACAGGCACCAGGAGGAAATGTGCTGCAGCAGAGGTTTCCTCCTGAGTGGCAGGAAGAGGATTTGGCTCTGCAACCCACGGGCCCTCAGGGTGAAATGCTCCCAAAAGCAGACAGCCACTTGGCATGAGGCAACCATGCTGGCACGGCTGGTGGTGCCCTGCCATCCAGAGCCTCTGTCATACACAGGTGCTAAGAGTCCATCACGATGCTTCTTAGACCGTTTCTCGATTGCAGTCCTTCATAAACATGGAAATGGAATCGAAAGGGTTGCGAGCTCTCATCCACAGACACTACCCTGAGACTGCTGCCTACTAGGTGAGACAGCAATGAAAGAAGAGGCTCTGTTCTTAGCAAGCTCTGTGTAGTTGGGCTTTTTTCAGTGCAGACAACAGTCAAAGAAGCAAACTCATGTATGGCACTAGCTTTGGACCTGGGGGTCCCAGTGGCCAGCAGGGTGACTCTGAGCCAGCAATGTGCTCTTGTGGCCAAGAGGGCCAACAGCATCCTGGGGGGATCAGAAGGGAGGTGGTTAGCAGATCAAGAGAGG
>VZRI01013082.1:34902-50122 GCA_013397515.1 Upupa epops
TGGCAGGGGGATGGGACTGGATGATCTTTCCAGGTCCCTTCCAATCCCTTATCATTCTATAAAGGAGGGCTAGCATGGATCACTCCCCAGCCTTAGTTCCCCTAAAGCAACTAATTTCAAGACCCTTTTGGGAACCTGCAGATCAAGAGTATCAGCAGGGTTTGACTGACTGATCCTCACTTGCTGGTGTTCTGCATGGGGACCTCTGCAAGGATTGCGTGGGGTCCTCAGACTCGCAGTAACATACAGTAATTACCCTGCTGCAGCCCTAATTTGCCTTTGTTTTTGAGGCAAGAGCAAACATGGTCAGCTTGGCCCTTAAAAAAGGGACAGGAGACAGACAGAGGAGAAAGCAATAATAACAGCATGTTCTGCAACCCGAAGGAATGTGGGATAATGACTACTAGGAACCATCAAGAAAAGCGTCAGTAGCCCGAGGCCACATGACGTGTCTCCATCAGCCATGGGAGAGCAGTCTGAAGCCTCCCCTGGTGTGGACTGCACAGCCCCAAAGAGCACAGGGCTGTTTCCTCCCACCAGGTAGAGAGAAACCCTTTTTAAAACAGCAGGAATGAAGGGACCTGGTTGCAAAATCAGCCTCTGGGCACCTCAGGGACATGGAGTGACTTGGGAAAAAGCTCACAGGAGCAGAGTCCTCTCTGCATCAGCTCAAAACGGTGTCATAAGTGCCAAATTTTGTCTTTAGGAAGATAAAAAGATAACAGATCTAAGCGAAGGGTCCTTGTAGGCCACTCAAATGCTGCTTTGGCTTTTATGCACAAGCCAACACTTGCCACACCGATTTTCTGCCAGGAGGACTGAGGAATCCTTCTTAAAGAGCAGTTCAAATTAGCATCCAAGTTCCTGAAGTATTCCAGAGCAGCATTTCATTTATCCATCAAACAGCTGCTCAGCGCATGGCCCGCTTGCCCCCTACACTCACGTTCAACACAAGACTCCTATTTTCCATCAGGAGCATGTGAGTAGAGCAGCTATGCCAGAGCCTCCCTCCCAAGGCATCGTCAGCTAGTGAAATCCTGCTGATGAAATCCCAAACCACAACTACCACCTTGTCCAGAAGCTACACGTGCTCGAGAGAGCCCCAGCACAGGCGCGAAAGGATGACTGGCATCAGGGGGGTTAGCTCTTTCCAAGATCAAGAAGGAAAAGGAGAGCAGCCAAGACAGAGGTCAGCCTGGCAGTACTTTCTGACTTTGAAGAAAAGTCCTTTTCCCTGTCTTCGGGAGCCCGGGTTTAGAAAATGCAGTCTCCTTCCTTTGTATCGCTGCTTCCACAAGCTTCCTCTCCCTTTTCCCTGGAATTGGCATCCAAGGCTGTCCCTGCTGCTCCTGCCTGTCGTTTATGCATCACAAGCAGCAGCCTGTCTGCAAAACGGACTAAATGGGCTTAAAACCTCAGCCTGCAGGTACCCCCCTGTTCAAGCAACTAACCCACGAAAAAGTTTGCCGTCAAAATTAATTCCTTCACCTGGCAGCTTTGAACACTATCATGAATTCCTCACCCTTCTGTAAACTTGCCTGGTATGCTGGCAACTCACCATTGCCCCCAAACACTTGGATGTAACCTGTCCGTCTACCTCTGTCAAACAACGCCTGTGTTAGTTAACCCGGGAGTCTCTGCTGGTTTGAACCTTCCCACCGAGAGATCCCCGCAAAAAAACCCCCCAGACAAACCCCAGACATTGAGTCAAAAAGAGCAGTGGGTAACAGAGGGGATTTGGAAACCCATTCTACAAGCAGCTCTGTGTCAAGGTATCACAGCAGCCGCCTCCAGCCGCATTCCTCGGGGAGCTGGGGATTTGCATCGCGCTGGATTCGCATGCTGGGTGCTGGTGTTTGCCTGTAGAGCCACATAAGGTGCTGATTTCACCAGTAAGGAAAGGTCAGGACTGCTCTGCTGCAGTGGTTTCAAACTGGTGTCCGAAGCAGCATTCACACCCCATCTCCATCCTGGTTGTTTGCACCTTGCAAAATTGCTGGGATTTCTTCCTTGGAAATGGTACGAAGTTAAAAGCCCTGTGAGCGCTGGGAGCATTTTTGGAGCCACGGTTAACCGGAGCAGTGGGGTTTTTATTGCAACTGCTCAACAGAGGCCAACGAATAACTCTCCCTTATTTTTTTGCTGGCATTTGGAGGTGATGCACCCAGCCAGTTCAGCCGAATTACCTTTATTTATGCTGATTGTTGCCTTCACAAAATAATTAAGGCTTAAGCTACCGTAACATAAAGCCCAGGGGGCAGGGAACATAATATGACTCCGTGCAATTTCTTTGGCTTCCCACTTCTGAAGGTGGCCATGGGTTTACTGAATCAAGTAGCCATTTCAGGAGCTAAGACTATGCAGAGCAGGAGTCTGGCTCCTTCCCCAGCCGCTCCCCTGTGCCAGACAAGCTGCCGAGCAGGTTCCCTCAGGTGAGTGACTCCCAGGGAGCTTTATCCCCAGTAACTGGGGCAGTTCAAAGTGGTGGATGGAGACCTGCACACTTCAAGCAGCAATTAGCACGTCCCAGTGAAACTCAGTTACCTGCAAAACCGGAGGAGAGGAACGATGTTCCAGGGGTGTTTGGTGATACCTGCTCACATCAAATAAAGAGAAAACAGTGTCTGCTTCGCAGAATCCACTTCTCTATGCTCACTCGATGTGTTGCCCAGGTCTGCATCCCGCCTAGACACAGGACATGACAAAGAGTCACTTTTACGGGTCCCAGACAGTGAAGCATTTCCTGCCACGCTCATCAGTCTACTTTTTTTTCATTTAAAACTAATCCTCTGTCCCCCAAAAGAGCTGCACTCCTACTCCTCCCCATCAATAGGGCGATTTGCATTTATCCTCCTGGAGGCATCGCTGCTCGGACCAGGGCCAGAGCGATCCAATCGATAGGGGAAAGCTGGAGCACGGCTGGAAAAGAAGCAGCAGAGAGATTCCCCCAGGGAGAAATGCAAAACACTGGAGAGAGGCAACAATTATTGTAATTGAAGGTAATGAGGCCGAGGCGCCAGCTCCAGCTCTGCTTAACATCATTCAATACAAAGTGAGACACACATGAAGGAGCCAGCCTGGGCCCGGCTTGCCCCGCTGCAGCCCAGCCCGGCTCCTGCCCGCAGCCAGCCCAGCCCTGCCCTGCCCTGTCCTCTGCCACAGCTGGGGTTCATCTCCTCACTACAGCCCCTCCGGCTGTCTCCTGAGTAGCCAAGCCAGCAGTACTAGAGCTGATGCGTTTGGAAGGGTCCCTTCAGATTTGACTGGTCACAGAGTCCTCCTTTTCCTTTCCCTGAGAGACTGAGTGACTCTAGGATCTTCAGCAGTTTACTCTCGCTGCCAGCTCAGAGTGACACCCGGAGCACCCTATCCCCGTGGCAGGACCACGTCAGCCCCAGACCTTTAACCCTCGGCCCTCCTCTGCCATCCCATCCCCGTTCTCCCTCAGCATCCCCCCTGTGCCAGGAGAGCTGAGGGGTGCTGGATCTCCTGGAGGAAGGGAAGATACCGGAGGGGAGCTGCTGCTGTGGTTCTCCCGCTGCCCCCCGGCTCGGTGCCGGTGTTTCTGGACCTCGAACGCGGTAGCTGCCCCGCACACGGGCTGACACTGTTGCGGAGCTCACCGCTGCTTTAGGCAGGGCTGTTAAAGTAGACCCAAGGGCGCTTTCCCCTTGGGCTCTTCAGGCATGGGCATCCCTTTGCGGTAGCGGGGAGAAGGGGCAGCGGTCTGTGAGCCACCAGCTGGGTTATCGAACGCTTCTCTCCATCGAGGCAGCCAAGCCCGCATCGGCTGCCCCGGCGTCTCGGGGCTGCAGCGGCAGCGGCTCCGGGCTCACCGCGGGCATGTCTTGCCCTCTGCTGGCAAAGCCACCCCTAGCAGGGATGTGCCGCTCTCACAGCCGGTCTAGGGACCTGTGCTGTGCTTAAGGGTGCTGGGCAGAGGTACAGCTGCTCCTTGAACGGAGGGATGCAGTTGCCTGCAGGCGTAGGGATCAGTAACCCATTACCAAGCCAGCTGGAGCGATGCTGGACCCCGGGGCTCACATCAGCAGCTACCCCCAGTCACATCCTGAAGCCAGGAGTAAACATCCAGGATTCAGCCATCACCTTGTGAAATATTCACGTGAAGGTGTTATGGATCAGAAGTCATAAACTGTACCCAGAAATCAAGCACCACCTATCAGATCTGAGCTATCAGGTGCCTGGAGATGAGGTGTGGCAAATATTAGGAATTCAGTTGAGATCCCAAGCTCGAGAAACCTTGGTTATGTCCTGACACAGCACAGTGAATGCATGAGACGAGAGGCAGCACTGGAGTCGTGCTGCTGCTAAAGAAAACAACCTGGAAACTGAGGGGCACTGGGTGCCAGCTGGAACAGAGGAGGTTCCCTCTCAATCTCAGCAGGACCTTCTTCCCAGGGAGGGTCCCAGAGCACTGGACCAGGCTGCCCAGGGGGGCTGTGGAGTCTCCTTCTCTGGAGACGTTCCAGACCCACCTGGCTGTGCTCCTGTGTGACTTGGTCTGGGTGATCCTGCTGTGGCAGGGGGACTGGACTGGATGGTCTTTGGAGGTCCCTTCCCATCCCTAAGGATTCTGGAGGTATCACTGTAACAGGACAGTTCAGTAACAGCTGTAGTTGGGATAGAGGACACACAGAAGAGCAGCCACGCAGGTCGGTCAAACCACAGCATCTTGTGAAAAGAAGAGGCTATCGCTTTGCTAAGTATCTCAGACGTGGATTTGCACGGGCAAGACAGTCTGTCCATGACGGTTGATCACACATACCAGTTCCCTGGAGGACTCACATCCAGCAGCAAAAAACCTGGACGCATTGCAGGGGCTGGAGGCTACGCAAGGCTGTTCTCTGCTCTTCCAAGTAAGATTGCCAGCAGTCCCCCCACAACATCAGCTCTAAAAGCTTTTGATGCAGATGAAGAAACTCTCTGTTTAGTCAGTATTAATCAATATTTATTGCTCAACCCCTGTTTCCTCAGCCGCTATTTCAGAGCCAAGTGCCAGAGACAAGGCCGTCAATGCACATCAGGGAAGCCCTACACATTATAATAGACTGGAATCTCAGCTACTTAAGTAGACATCAGTCTGCAGTTCACACAGAGCTCCAGTTCCTGCCAGGCACTTGCAAACGCAATAGAAAAGGCCAAAGGCAGAGCTGTATGTCAGAGAGAGGAGCTGTACACCAGAGAAAGGATGAGTAGCTTCAGGAAGGTGGATCTGTACCTCAGCAGGACCTTAATAATTCAGCTCAGTGAGACTGTTGCTGAAGAAAAGAAGTCCACAGGACATCTAAGCACAGGGGTGCAGAAGGAATAAAATCATAATTCTCACTTCCCTGTGAAAAGACGAGGGATGTGGGGAGCTGTGGGTCAGTAACGGCTGTGAAGTAGCTTACATTCGCTCAGCATCTGGTGGTGTGCTCTGGGCTGGCCAGGGAGGCCATGAAGGGAGAGCACGGATGCTTCTCTTCTCCAGCCCGAAGGCAGGATCCGTGACTACAACAGTTTGTGATTCTGACAACTGGAAAATGTAAACAGGGCAAATAACAAGGCAAAAGGAGCTGCAGAGAGCTTTGACAGACCTGCCATGGGCTAGAGGCATGAGATGCTCCAGAAGCCAGGAAGGGCAGCATCTGAAGGCACACACACTCCTCCCCCTCCCTCCCACACACACGCACTGTGGGGGGCTTCATTTGGGAGGGGGAAGGCTGTCATACCCTCAGCTTTCTGCCAGCCCTTCCTGAGGGACTCACTCACATCCTTGTGGCGGAGACTGCAGAAGGGATCAGCCATCCCCTCCATCCATCCGCAGGCCAGGTCTGAGGATCCAAGGAACAGGTCTGAGCAGCCGACCCTCCTCCCTTCACAGGATAATCTCAGGCAGATGAGATAAAAACGCAGCTCTTGCCAGTAACATCTCCAGATAGCACAAGGGTTTATCTGTAGGAGCTCTGCGAGATCAAAGGCAGAGCAGGCAGAGAGAAGGAGGGCTGGAGGGAAGCAGAGTGTCAGAGAAAGTGATACCGAGTGGAACAGAAACTCAAATTCCTCACAGTCCAGGGCTGAGAGGCAGCAAAGGGGCAGGGGAGAGGAGCTTGAGAGAGCTGATACTCCTGAAAGGAGGAAGAAGTGTGGCCCCTATGTTTTCATAACCACTGAAGGGAGGAGTGCAAGACACAGGACTACAAACAGCCGCAGCTATTCTCAGAGCATCCTTCACAGTGCAGAGGAGGGCATCGAACAGCAGCCCTTCCCACAGGTAAAGGCCTGTGAGAGAGTAGGGAAACATGAGAGGTAAACAAGCTGGAGGTCAGGAGGGGGAAGGTGCTGCCCAGTGCCCCACAGTGTCTGCTGCTTGTCCAGCTATGCTGGCTAGGAAAATTAACCCTGTCTTTGCCCAAGCCAGGACAGGCTGTGAGGATTAAGCTCCTACCTACCAGAAGTGATGAAAAGGCTGCAATATCCCAGCACACCACAGAAGGGCTTGGGGCTGTGGTGGATGAGGAGCTCAACATGAGCCAGCGCCGTGTGAGTGCAGCCCAGACAGCAAACCAAATCCTGGGCTGTATCAAAGGGAGCAGGTCAAGCGAAGAGACTCTCCCCCCTCTACTCTGCTCTTGTGAGATCCCACCTGGAGTACTGCATCCAGTTCTGGAGGCTCTAACATAAGGACATGGGGCTGTTGGAGTGAGTCCAGGGAAGGGTCACGAGCTTAATCAGAGGGCTGGAACATCTCTCCTATGAAGGCAGGCCAGGGGAATTGGGGCTGTTCAGCCTGGAGAAGAGAAAGCTGTGGGGAATTTTATAGAAACCTTCCAGGATCTGAAGGGAACAGCCTGTGGGAAAGCTGGAGAGGGATATTTTATAAGGACCTCTAGTGACAGAACAAGAGGGCATGGTTTCAAACTAGAAGAGGGTAGATTTAGATTGACTCTTAGGAAGAAATTCCTCACTGTGAGGGTGCTGAGGCACTGGAACAGGTTGCTCAGGGAAGCTGGGGATGCTCCCTTCCTGGAAGTGTTCAAGACCAGGCTGGATGGAGCTCTGGGCAACCTTGTCTAGCGAGAGGTTTCCCAGCCTGATAGGGAGGGTTGGAAGAAGACAATCTCCGAAGTCAATTGCATGTGGTACCTTTTCAGGCTGTTTATCACATCTACCAGCGTGGGCACAGGGGCAGCAACTGAGTTCCAGGACTTTGCATGGCTCCAGGGCTGCTCTTCACCCAGTGCCAGCCTTGTGCTCTGGGTGAGGCTGGGGTGCTCTCCCCACCCTCAGCAGAGGTGCTGAGGGAAGTGATGTAAATGGTGCAGCGGTGGCAAATAGCAAGGAGCTGACAGTAACTCCTCACCCTCTTTCTTGTGCTGGCTGGCTCCCACGTAAAGCTTTGCTCTCCCCATATGGTCAGCACCAAAGGTGAAGAAGATGGGTGAGATGGTGCCTACTGACCTGCTCTTCAGGCTTCTCCCCAAACACCGGAGCTGGTTTTTGCCTCTCTGGCTCAAAGCTGTTTTGATGTGTTTGCACATGAAGCTAGAAAGCAGCACCAGCAAGAGCTGTTGAACAGGGCAAAGTGGAGTGAAAAGAGGCCCAAATGGAGAGAAGCCCAAAAAGCCAGCAAAGAGGAAGGGTGAAAAACGAGCTGTCAGAGTGAAAAGCAGCGAGCGGATCCAAACGCAGACCCCGCAGTGAGAAAAGCTGGCGCTGGCACTGCGCTGAAGGAACAAGGTGAGCCCTGCCAGGAAAAAGGGATGTGGTAATGAAGGGTAAGGCCATGCTGACTGACAGGCACTGGCACCACCAAACACCCACGTGTGAACAATTGTCCTCACTGTCCTCCCCATTCCTTTGCGACCGGACAAGCTAATGAGCCTAGCTGGCACTGCAGAGGTGCTGGGAGGCACTGGGGGTAAGGGAGGGAGCGCAAGGAGACTGAGGTGCACCTGAAGCCTGGGGAGCAGATGTTTGGCTCCTCAGTTAGGAGGGCAGGATCCCCCGTGCTGTCAGGATAGCTCTCTCTACTGAAAGGAGACCTCTGCATCCTCCTTGCCAGTTCTCCATCAGCACTCAGACTGCCATTCCTAAAACCTGGAGCTGGTCGTTATGTCCAGCATGCCAAGGTCAGGATTTCACACTGAGCCCAGAAAACAAGGCTCCCTGTAGACTACTCCGTTCCTGACTGTCCTGCAGGACCACTCGGAGGATGAGTAAATCTCATCAGGGCTGATTGAGTTTTCCCTTTCTAATTTCAGTGATGTAATTAGGAAAGCAGAAATGATGTGACTTCTGCAGAGAGCACGGGCCTTCCCTCCCAGCCGGCTGACATCTGGAGCAGTCCTCTCCCCTGCGTTGCTGTCAGAGATTTACTTCATTTGCGTTGAAAGAAGAGGTTGTCAGAAACCTGGAAACAGAAACAGTGCCGGGGTCCTACCTTACATCCTTAAAACTGTACAGCTGCCTCAGCCTCCTTAGCTCAGATGGCTTAGAAACGTGCTGGTATGCAATGACTCGCCACCAAGGCTCGGTGGGGACTGGCAGGAGATCCCCTCAGCTTAGCAACCACGTTTCTTTCAGGAGATTCCCAAAGCAGAGTGCTCCCCCAGAAAACAACCCCCCAGCCAAAATTATTCATTGTCATGATTCGATTAAAAGCCCTGTGCTTTGTCAGCTGTGGTGGGGGCAACTGTTAAACCAGTTTGGGTTGGTGCCCGCGATTCAAGCACAGCGACCAGGTCTCGGCCATGAAGCAACTTTGCTAACGAGACAGGAATTTATGGAACCCATCAGCAAGAAGAGGAGGAAAAATATTCCCCAAGTAAGTAAAAGATTCAGAAAGAGAAAACAGAAATGGTATCACAACGCCTTTGCACTCACGCCGGGAGAAAAGGGAGGCAGCTAACACATGGGGGTTTGGTTTTAGAAGAGAGCCCTGGGCTGGGGAAAGACAGTGTACACCAATGCTGTAACCAGAGAGGGAATTCAGCCATCCCCTCCAGCCATAGAACTCAGGACGGCTGCTGAGGTGATGGTTGTGGAAAAGTCCCTCTTCCAGTCCTCTTGCAGACACCAGCTGCCTCTGATGTCACACTTGCTTCTGACTCCTCTTGTCTCTGGAGATTTTCATAGTGGGATTAAGGCCGGCAGATACTCCCTGGTCTTCAGGCTGTAACAGCGTCTCAGGTAGGAATAGAACAGATTCCCAGTCTTCCTGTTTGACAAAGGCTTAGGAAATCAGTACTTATGACCTCTCTGTCTCTTATCAGAGGCTTCTCTTGGTCTCTCAGTGTCAGAGTATACAGGAGCTAGGTGGGGACAGAGGTAACAGGGTGCTGGACATGTGGGGCTACACCTGTCGTGGCAAATAGGCCTGCTTCAGGGGCCTGCTCCTCTCTTTCCTTCTCCCAAGCCCTTCGCCTCAGGACTGCTTTCAATCCATTCACCCCTCAGCCTGTATCTGTGCTTGGAATTCCCCTGATCCAGACGTAGGGCTTTGCTCTTGGTCTTGTTGAACCTCACACCATTTACATGAGCGCAGTTCTCCAGCCTGTCAGGGTCCCTCTGGATGGCCTCCCTCCCCTCCAGCATGCTCACCACACCACACAGCCCGGTGTCATCAGCAAACTTGCTGCGGGGGCACTCAGTGCCACTGTCCGTGTTGCTGACAGAGATTAAAGAGCAGTAGCCAGCATCAGCTCCTGTGGCTTTTTGTCTTGGCCATTCTTGCCAGAACCCCTTCAGCTGGTGCTTCGAGCACCCTTCAAAACCTGTTCTTTAAAGGAATTACTGGGTTTGCTTAGCTCATTTTTAGGTTGGTTTCCCTCCCTGAAATTACTGATTCTGAGTTTACTGGAGACTCCTGGCTTGGGTTTGTTCCTTTCTCACTTTGTAGTGCTGGGCAGGACAAACATTACTCTTCATCTTCAGCCTCAACCTGTTTTTCTCCACTGGTTAGACTCAAAGCTGGGATTTCTGTTCAGGTAGTTTTTATGCAAATAAAGAACAGGGGATAATTAATTTCCCATCTCATTCATACAGTGGGAGTACAGACAGAGATTCAGGGAATGGTTCAGGTGGGAAGGGACCTCAAAGATCATCTCGTTCCAACCCCCCTGCCATCAGCAGGGACACCCCCCACCAGACCAGGGTGCTCAAGGCCCCAGCCAATCTGGCCTTGAACCCTTCCAGGGAGCTGGGGGGCAGCCACAACCTCCCTGGGCAACCTGTTTCAGTGGCAACAAGCACTGGAATTTCTAGCCACTCTGCATTCCACTAGTCGTTTCAGAGCAGATGTGCTGGGATGATTACAGCCCTTCAGGACCGTGGTGCTCTGTGTGTTGGCTGATGTTGCCAGTTGCTGAAAGGCACCAGCTTTTCCTGCTTTGGCAGCCAGCAGAAATACGTGTGGCTGGAGCACTGCTTCCCCCTCTACCGAGCCAGTAACCTGCTGTGAAAGCAGCAGAGGGGCTCCCTGCTCCATCTTTTCTACTCTCTCTGGTGTGTAGTCACAAGTTGCACTTGGCTTAAGGCCTGGTGTTGCCTTCCTCACCAATGTCAGTCAGTCCTCACTTCGTATGGGGGCAGCAATCATAGAATCATTAGGGATTGGAAGGGACCTCGGTGGAAAATCTAGTTAATCTCCCCTAGTTTAAGGCTGGGCTGGATGAGGCTCTGGCCAGCCTGCTCTAGGGTGGGGTGTCCCTGCCCATGTCAGGGGGGTTGGAACTGGATGATCCTGTGGGCCCTTCCAACCCTGACTGATTCTGTGATTCTACAACTTCTTCCCAGTGAGGATGACGGGGCACTGGAGGGGGCTGCCAGGAGGGTTTTTAGAGTCTCCTTCTCTGAAGATGTTTGAAACCCACCTGGACCTCGTCTGGGTGATCCTGCTGTGGCAGCGGGGTTGGACTGGATGGTCTTTCCAGGTCCCTTCGGATCCCTGGTGATTTTATGATTCTACAATCACCAAAGAGGTGGCTGCTCTCTCTCTGCAGAGCAGCATTTCCCCTCTCATTAAAAATGTTGCTGCAAACTCCCGACTTCCTAGCATTTTCCTTTGGAGGCCTCTACATCCACCCTGTCTGGACCTTCGGGTGGAAGGGCCTGTGTCTGCCTGAGCTTTCTTTGCGCTGATCTTGTTGCCTTCTTCTACAGAAACCTCCACAGTGCTGCTCTTCACGATGGAGGGCGTCACCCCTGCCAGAAGAAATATGTGGAGTTATCTCCTGGTCACCAGCCCGGGGTGGAGGCTGAAGCACAGGGTGTTTGTGGGGACCGTGTGGTTCCAGCCCTCACAGCTGCAGGTCAAGGAAGGTCTCCGCTCCAGCAGCACCGTGCTTCATCGTTCCAGTCTCACAGGTTGTGACCCAGGCCTGGCCGTTAGCTGTGTGAAACTCCCCCCTCGTTGGCCCTTATTCATTCACAGCTGCTGGGGCTGAGGGTTCACGGGCTCCTGCTGCATCCTGCTGTCTTGCTAGGGTGCAAAGGGAGGGCATCAGTGCTACCTCTCGTTACACAGATGCAGCTGGAGAGGCAGCAGCAGATGGCTCTGGCTGGAGGGGTTGATTGTGTGGCTGTGCTGGGATTCCCTTTAAACTCAGCTCAGACCGAGCCTTTTCTCATGATCTGGAAAGAATAAATGAGAAAGGGTCTGGAAGCAGTTGATGAACAGGAGCATCACAGTCACAACAACAACCCTTCCTTCGTGTGCTTTGGAAGGAGGGTGTTGTTTCCCGTTGCTGCTTGTTTCACAACAGAAATGAGACGAATTTCAGGTGAGTTTTCAGGGAATCCTAGAATTCTTAGGGGTGGAAAAGGACCTTGAGAGATCACCCAGTCCAGTCCCCCTGCCACAGCAGTGGGCACAGGAACACAGCCAGGTGGGGCTGGAACGTCTGCAGAGAAGGTGACTAAGCCAGGGTCTCCCTGGACAGAGGCTGAGCCACATTCTACCAGAGAGACTTCTAATCATTTATGCACAGAATGCCTTTAGCATGGACTTTCTACCTCCCTGCAAGGCTCTCTGTGTGAATTAGCAGTGTAAGAGCTGGTTTAAGCCATCACATAGATCAGACTGCAGCATGGAGAAAAAGGAGAGAGGAGGTGACAGTGCTTTGAGTAGAGCCCTTATTAAAACCCTCCCACGTTTAGAAGAAAGTACCTTTGGAGCCTGACACTGCAGTCCCAAACAGCATCATCCCTCCCCAGAGCTGAGCCATATAGTACGGGTATATAGTACTTTAATAAGGAAGCTTTTCTCTGTCCCTAAACCCCCTCCATGCCCTGGTAAATCCTCTCATGGTCACAAACTCCTGGCTTCACCTCACCATTTCCAGCACAGCACCTCTGTAATGAAACAGGTTGCAGCTGTGCCCGAGACTTGGCTTAGCTTAGCACAGCGGGAGATGCTGAAAGCAGGGGGTTAACGTGTCAGAGCAACCACAGCCCTTCAACTTCCCCTTGCAGCCAAGCACAGAATTTGCCAAGTGCCGGGTTCCAATAAAACAGCAACCCTCACGATCTGTAAGTGTAATAAAATAGCTGTTAACAATTCTCTAACTCCTTCTCCTTAAGCTTGTAAAAGCTGGAAGGTCAGCTGGAAGTCAGGCTGCGTTTCTGTGGGAAGAGGGCAGGCCAGCTCGGGGTGACTGGTTCCTGTCCTTTTACCTCAGCCCTCAGGGTTTCTGAAGGGGGATCCCTGCACCCAGATGCGGGGGTCTGCCTTTGCAAAGGGACAGGGAGTGTGTGTGACTGGAGAGGAGCGGGGACCGACGGACCTTGCTAGAAGCGGCGACACTGAGGGAGAGCCTTGTGTTTGCTGGTTTGGGAGAAGCAAGCTGATGTCTCCCTTTCTCTGGGCTTGATGTGGCTGCCTTCCCGCTGCGTAGAAGCAAGTCTTAAAATCACAGGGACCTCCAGGCTTCACTGGGATTTAGGACTGAGTGTGTAACCACAAGCACAGGGCTTCTGCAGTCTCGCACGTTGAGTGTAAGAACACAGACCAAGGGAACAAAGCTGCTCTTCCTCGTACAAAAGCGGGGGAGCCAGAGAGATGCAGAGACAGAGGACAAGGGTAGGGGTGGCAGAGAAGAATCCAGCACCATTCTCTCATCACAAGACACTCCATTTCTTGTTTGGCAAACTAAGCGAATTTATTTGTCATGTTCAGGGTCAAAAGCCTTCTCATTTAATCACTAAGATTTGGAGGGACAGAATGTGTCAACACTCGGAGTGAAAACAACCAACACAAACCCAATGCTTTCCCGAGTAATTTCTCAGTTGTGTCCCCGAGTACATCAAATTCTTGAGCAGAAAGAGCATCCAGACAGACCAGACAGAGAGGCAAGCAGCACTGCTGGGGCAGCCCTCGTGAAATCAGCAGTCACTGCAAAACAGCTTCATAGAATCATTGAATCCTTAGGGATGGGAAGGGACCTCAAAGATCATCCAGTCCAATCCCCCTGCCACAGCAGCATCACCCAGACCAGGTCGCACAGGAACACAGCCAGGCGGGGCTGGACCCAGAGAAGGAGACTCCACAACCCCCCTGGGCAGCCTGTGCCAGTGCCCTGGGACCCTCCTTGGGAAGAAGGTCNGCTCCAGAGCCCCAGCTCCCTCAGCATCTCCTCATCAGGGAGCTGCTCTCCTTCCTTCATCATCTTTGTTGCTCTACGCTGGACACTTCATCCACCCTGGTCAGTCAGCAGCAGCAGCTCTGCAGAGCCAGACCCTTCTGTTGCCCTCATTACCGTTATTACATTTCTATTACTTCTCACTGCAAAGTTCTGGTTATTTCAGGGAAGACAGGAGGGGATGGAGGGGGAAATCATCATGAAGGAGTCCACTAACCTGCAAAACCGATTCAAACGCAGGCATTAAGATTAAGGATCTTTTCCAGGGTGACACAAAAGCACCCAGAGCCCTGCCTCTTCCTAACGGGCTGTTGCCATTGTTTTACAGTAGCTGAGTCCAGGCTCTGCCCGGGCAGCTTTGGATGGGCACAGTCAGGAGGAAGATCACAAGGGCAGGCAGAGCACAGCCCCCCTGCAGGTGCTGCAAAGCTCTTGCACACAGAGGGCATTCTAAGGTGCAGAAGTACCTGCAGCTCTCTCACACACGAAGTACTGACTTTTGAAGTTCAATGTACAATTTTAAGAAGGAGCCTTTGGAAGTCTCCTTAGAGATCTCTCTCTAAGCACCTTTTGCAGAGCGGGTCCCGTGGCAGCTGGGTAACAGTAAGAAGCACGAAATAATCCCGCATGAAACACACTCAGGCTTTCACCCATCCTTGTATCTTCAGCTTTAATCAGACAAAGACGTCAGGTTCCTTGGCGTTTAGTGACAGCAAACCATCTCCCAGAGGACGGAGGGCTTTTGACAGACTGCGGGTGGGTTTGTGCCTGGTGAAGGACTGCGGGAGCGCCTCCAAAGGAGCTTCAGCTTGCTCTCCTCTGAGAAATGCCGTGGAAATGCGAATAAAGCTCTGGTGACGAGGAGGAGTAACGGCCTGGTACCCCAGGAAACGAGCTCCGTGCTGCCCCAAACAAGCGCTTGCAGCCTTTCCCTCCTCAGGGGGTCCTCACCCCGGACGGGAGGGTGCTCCCGGTGTGAGACAGCACAGCTGCCGCTGCTCTGGGGCAAAGGGGCCCACGAGAAGACGAAGCCGGTGCCCATCTCGTTCTGATGGTGTGCGAGAGCCCTCGCTCCCGGTCTCACTCGTCACACCTGGTTGGGTCCCACAGAGCGGGCAGTGGAGCTGCAGGGGCAGAGAGAGCCGCTGCGCAGCCCCGACGGGCCCCTCCGGTTCCGTTGCCCGGGCCAGCGCTGACACCTAGCGGCACCCGCCGGCCCGGGGAGAACCTGCTGCCCGCTCGGGGCTCAACCAGGGTTCAATCACCGGAGGAGTAAGGAAATTGTCCTTGGACAGAGGAAGGACCGTGGGGTTGAGGAGGCACCGGTAAAGGAGGGAAAACGGAGGCAGGAAACAAAATCAGGTGGAGGAAAATGAAGCGAGGGCAGTGAAAACCTGAGCTGGGGGATAAAACCCTTCAGGAGAGGCTGGGAGAGCTGGGGGGTTCCCACAGCCTGGAGAAAAGGCAACGCTGAGGGGAAAGCTGACTGCAGTCCTTCAGTTAAAGGGAGTCTACATGAAAGGGGGAGACAGAGCTCGTAGGAAGATCTGCTGCAACAGGTGATGGTTTTAAAGTAAAAG
>VZRI01013083.1:17147-61206 GCA_013397515.1 Upupa epops
GTAGGTGTGGAGCAGGTCTGCCACCTTGTCACCTCCAGCTCACTCCTTTTTGCCCCTTCTCTGGCAGGATCCCCCAAAGGAGGATGAGGACAGAGCTGCCCGCACGTGTCCCAGTCAGGTGCCCAGTGCTGAGCATGTCCTGCCCTGCCCAGAGCTGGGTCATGCCACCACCGCTGCCCGATCCCCATCACCTCAGCCAGTCCCACTCCACCTGGCCAGATCCTTGATCCTGGCCCCAGGGCAGAGACTTCGTCAGCCACAGACACCCCACAGGAGCACAACAGGGGCCGCCAGCCATGGATCAGCACTGCCACCCCTGTCCTGTGCCAGCCTGGACACGATGCAGTCAGGGAGACCATGGCACAACCCCCGAGAGGGGCCTGGCACCAACATGGGGGTGCACCGGCTGGGACCCCGCAGCCGCCCCGAGCGCTGGATCAGGCCCCAGGTGGAGGTGCTAGATCCCGATGCCAAAAGGCTGCCACATGCTTAGGGACCCTGAGGACAAGGACAGCGCCGTGGGAGCATCCCAGATCCTGTCACCCCTGTGCTGCCAGCTGGGCAGCCCCCCTGAGCCCCATCTGCCACACTGTGCCCATCCTGCCCGTTGTGCCCAGGCGAGGGGTGACACTGCAGCCCCAGCTAGGTCTGGTTAAATGAAGTAATGAGGTGTCTGTCACTTGGCTCCTGTCTCTCCCCACAGTCACAGGGACCCCAAAGTTGGATCTTCAGGTGCCCACGGTACCACCAGCCTGGTACCCTTCCCCCCTCCCCAAATGGGGTTTTGAGCACACGCAGCCCCTGCCTGGCACCAGTCTGCCACCAGCCGTGACACGAGGGATTTAACGGGGTGCCTGGGCACCCACTTAGCACATACCCTGTTTGGGCTGTGGTGGGGTGATGCTGTGTCTGGGCACACCCCACAGGGCTTTAGGGCTGGCTTAGTGGGGTGGCACTGGGTTGGGAAAGGGGATCACAGTGTCCTGCCAGGGCTGGGAGCTGGTGCTGGTGAAAGGTGCCTGGTGGTGGCTCCAGGAGACGGGAGGCTGGTGGGCAGGAGGGGCCCTGGACTGTGCCAGGGCTGGGCGAAGGTCCCGGCTCGGACTCTGTCCCGTCCCCCCAGCCCCACCCCAACACTGCAGCCAGAGCTAGTGGCCCCAAGCATGGACCTGCTGGGCATCTGCTGCCATCCATGCTGGTTCCTGCTGGCACTGCTCCTGCTCCTGCTGCTCTGGGCACACATGAGACCCCCCTGGGACCCCCGCAAATGCCCCACAGACCTGACTGGCAAAACCGTCATCGTCACCGGGGCCAACAGCGGTGAGTGCGAACACAGGGGGCTGGCATGGGGCTGGGAGTGCCAGGATGTGGGGTCGAGCACCCTCCTTTGGGTGGTAGCTCCCTGTTGGGCCACCCCAGCTGGCACCCAGGCTGTGCCAAGCTGTGCTTGGCTTCACTGGGCGCTGGGCACTCCTGTGCCCGGACTCTGCCCCCGCTGGGTTAATCACTGACAGCCAAGGCCACTGCGCTGTCAGGGTGCCCTGTGGGTGACCTGAGTGCCAGCCTCCTGGCACGGACTGAGCTGCCTGGGATGGGTTCCCACCTCACTCCTGGCACTGCCTGGACCCCATGGGTGGTGGGCACAGACCCCAGACACCCCTCAAGCTGGGCACTCATGTGCCACAGGCATTGGCAAGTGTGTAGCACTGGAGCTGGCACGCAGGAATGCCCGTACCATCCTGGCATGCCGGAGCCGGGAGCGGGGCCAGGTGGCACTGGAGGAGATCCGGGCAGCCACAGGCAACCCTTCGGTGCTGCTGCGGCTGCTGGACACCAGCTCGATGGCATCGGTGCGGGCATTTGCCCGGGACATTCTGCATCACGAGGAGCGCCTGGATGTGCTGGTCAACAACGCTGGTGTCACTGGTATGTGCCAGGCTCGGGGACCCGTGACCCATCCCTGCCTGGCACTTGGCCCCACCCTGGTGCCCACCGTGCCCCCTTTGCAGGGCTGCCCTTTACCATCACGCCGGAGGGGCTGGAGCAAACCTTTGCCACCAACTACCTGGGCCACTTCCTGCTCACTAACCTGCTGCTGGGTGAGCATGGGCACTGCCAGGGCAAGCGCTGGGCATCGGGGAACTCCTGGCTTTGCTCACCCTTCGCTGCCCGCAGACCTGCTGAAGGCATCGGCACCCGCCCGCATCGTCAACGTGTCGTCATTCCGGCACCGCGTGGGCACTGCCGACGGGCGCTTCCTCAGTGGGCAGCGGCAGGCGGGTGGCCAGGATGCCGCCTACAGCAGCTCCAAGCTGATGAACATCCTCTTCACCCAAGAGCTGGCACGGCGTCTCCGTGGCACAGGTGGGTGCCAGGCTGTGCCAAGCTGTGCTGTGGACAGCCCCTACCATACCACGCTGTGCCATCCGTGGTTGAATCGTGCTATGCCATGCTTTGCTATGCCGTGCCAGGCTATTCTGTGCCATACAAGCCCGGCTGTGCCCTGCTGAGCTGTACCATGCCATGCCATGCTATCCTGTGCCATACAACCCCAGCTGTGCCAAGCAGCAACTGTTCACCCACTGCTGTGCCAGGATGTGGGGGCTGAACGATGGGACTAGGGGAACCCAGGCCTGGTAGAACCCCACCCCCAGGATCTCTGGCACCGAGGGGCTGCGGTGCCCAAGTCACTGANGGATGCCCAGTGCCTCCTGCGGGGGTGCTGGGGGTGGGCTGAGCAGCAGTGCCCACTCCTGAGTGCCCCGTTACTGCAGTCGGCGGAGCAGGGTGCCATCAGCACCATTTTCTGTGCTGTGTCAGAGGAGGCCGCAGGCATCACGGGCAAGTACTTTGAGAGCGACTGCAGGCTGGCACTGCCTGCACCAGCTGCCAGCGATGCCAGGCTCGCCTGCAAGCTCTGGGAGGAGTCAGAGCGGCTCACGGGGCTGGCACAGAGCCCCGAGCAATAAGCTGGCAGTGCCGGTGCCCCACGCCGGTGCCAGGCTGCGAAAGAGCATGGGCAATGCCAGGGTGGCGGGTACCTTCTCTTTATTAAAACCCCCCAGGGGTTACTGCCAGGTGATGTCCAGGTCGAGCTGCTGCTTCCTCACTGCCTGCATGAAGCTGTCGTAGTCGCGCCGGTGGATATCGTGGCAGTGGCTCAGGTCCAGGCGGCACAGTTGCCCGTCGGATGCCAGCAGGAGCCGCACAGTGCAGCGCGAGACGCTGCTCTCAGCCAGCGAGAGCTCCTGCAGCTCCCGCAGCGGCGGCCCCGGCGTCGCCAGCACTGTCCCGAACACGGAGTCCAACGGAAAGGGGATGCCTAGCAGGCGAAGGGTCTTCAAGTGCGGAGCGTGGCACAGCAGTGATGCCAGCGTGGCACGGAGTGCCAGCCCGTGCTGAGCTGGGAAGACCCCGGTGGTGCCAGCCAGCGTCAGGGAGAAGCTCTGGAGCTGGGGGAGCCCATGGGGCAGCAGGTTGGTGTCCCAGTGGGTGGGTTCCTCCGTGAGAGGGTCCTCGTTGGTGTGGGTGCCTGGCGGGGCATGCAGCTCGGCGCTGAAAGCCCGCAGGCCTGGGCAGCTGGCAAGCAGGGTGAGCAGTGAGAGCTCGTCCGGGCAACAGAAGCCATGCAGGACCAGGCTCTGCAAGCGGGCACCCAGGCTTTGTGCTAGCGGCAGCAGCTCTGCCAGTGCCCGGCTCTGCCACCCGGTGCAGCCCAGAGTCAGCCGTGCCAGGTGGTGCCAGCCCAGCAGCTCCTGGCCACCAGTGGGGCTGTCCCCAAGCCATGCGCTGACCTCCTTGGCCTGAGGACACACGGCCTGGGCAGTGGCCAGTGCTGGCTCCTCCAGCTCCTCCAGGCGCTGCAGGGGCAGGGTGAGCAGGAGATCTCCAGGTGCAGCTCCCCGCAGCCGTGCCAGTTCCCACAGCGATGGGAAGCCCTCGACATCCTCAGTGCCATCCAGTTTCCCCTCATGGAGCAGCCGCAGGGCATCGGGCACAGAGCCATGTGCCAGGAACTCCAAACAGGGCAGGGCCAACAGCAGGAAGGCCACGGTGGCCACCATGGCGGTTGCATCGCCTTGGGCTGGAGGCTCAAGGCCGCGGGCCAGCAGGATACGAAGCTCTGGGCAGCAGCGGGCACGTGCCAGCGGGTCGTAGGCTAGATGTCGCAGGGCACGGGGGGTCACCTTGCTGCAGTGGGACACGTCCAGCTCCCGCAGGTGCCGGCAGCAGGAGCCCACGGCCGACAGCACCGACACATTGGCCTGCGTCTCAGCCAGCCCCAGGCGCCGCAGCTCCGGCAGCCCCTCGGCCACATCCACCAGCGCCGACGCTGACAGCCGCCCGCAGCCATGCAGATCCAGTGAGGTCAGACCCTGCCGCCACAGCACACAAAGGAACCTCAGCTGGGCGGGCAGAGGACACCCTGGCATCCTGCTGTGCCCCACGGGTTGGCACCCCCACACCTGTCTGCCCAGCCCCATCAAGGCTGGGAACCCCCTGCTCTCTTTATCCCAGCCCCATGGGGAGTGGGCACCCCTTTCCCACTCCTCCAGCCCTGTGGAAGTTGAGCACCCCTTTCCCACCTACCCAGTCCCAGAGATCAGGCACCCCCTTTCCCCCAGAGCCACACAAATTGGGCACCCCGAGCTCTACTCCTCTAGCCCCACGCAAGAGGGGCACCCCTTTCCCACTCTCCAACCCCACAGTGGTCAGGCACTCCCTTTCCCCTTTCCTCCAGCCCCACAGACTGCTGGCACCCCCTTCCTGTTCCCTCTGTCCCAGGCAGGGTGAGCACTCCCTTTCCCACCCCCCAGCCCCATGCAGGGTGGGCACCCCCTTCCCATTCCTCCAGTACCATGCAGGGTGGGCACCCCACATCTGCTCCCCCAGCCCCTCAGCGTATAGGCAGCCTCTTCCCACTCCCTACACTGTGGGCACCTCCTTCCTGCTCCCTGTCCCAGGCAGGGTGGGAACTCCTTTTCCCACTCCCCAGCCCCATGCAGAGCTGTGTGTCCTCTCCCAGCCCTGCAGAGTACGGGCACCCCCTTCCCGCTCCCCCAGCCCCATGCAGGCTGTGCCCGTGCCCACCGACCTTGCAGCGCAGGACAAGGAGCTGCGCGATGGCGTTGCTGGCAAGGCCAGGGCAGGGCCGCAGGCTGAGCTGGCGCAGATGTGGCACCAGGAGCAGATGAAGGGCTGCCCGGGTCAGGCGTCGGCTCTCACCCAGCAGCTGGATCAGGTCCTGCACCATGGTGTTGGCTGCGGGGAGAGCTGGGGCTCAGACAGGGTGGCTCCACCTGGGCACAAAGGGGATCCCTGGGCCCCCACATCTCACCCAGGTCATTAAAAGGACCCATGATGAAGCGGAACTGGTACTCATCCAAATAGTTGTCACTGTAGTCCTTCACCCAGAGGCTCTGCATGTGCTGGGCCACGTTCTGCAGGCAGAGGGTGCCCAGAGCTGGCACCTCCTTCCTTTTTGGCATTGGGCTGCTGCAGGAGGGAATGAGATGGTTGAGAACAGTTGGTGTCTGATTCATTTAGGCTGAGGTTTAGTTTGTGGTACCAGAAGAGTGGTGTAACCCTGGTGAAATTCCAGAACACCACACGCTGTAAATTCCCAGTGCAGCCAGTGGGCTGGGGAAGAGGTTAACTGGGATGAGAAGGGGCCCCGAAGTTCTAGCAAGGGGAAAGAGGTTGTTTTTCTGTTGGAAACTGCCCCAGGGCAAAGGGCCTACCTGGAGAAGGCCAAGGGCATCCAGGCTGGTGTCAGCACTGGTGTGACCAGGGCAGGGATCATCCCCCTGGAATGGGTCCCACCTCGAATCCTGGGATCAGGTGTCCTAGGGATGGGGCTGGAGCACCAGGGGTGCCCCTTGAGGAACATACTCCCCCCCACCCCGAAAGGTGAGGCTGGCCCTGAGAACCCACAGAGGTTCTGCCCCACAGGGGTTCCCCAGGCCTGGCCCCGGCTGCCCAGAACAGCGGAGAAGTCCCCGTCCCTGGAGGGGCTGCAGAGCCAGGGAGATGTGGGGTGAGGGACGGCGGGTAGAGGGGCACCTGGGGCAGCGATCTGACTCCAGCAACGGGCCCGAGCCGCCGAGGCGGGACAGGGTGGGGATCTAGCACCGGGAGCACCAGGGTTNNNNTCCTCCAGAAGACCCCACCGGCGGCTCCACGTCTCGTCCGGCTTTTTCTTCTCCCTCCTCCGGCCCGGCCCCCCCTCCCCGGCCTCATCTTTACCGGCTCCCGCCCTGCCGCGCCCCGTGCTACCGGGAATCAGCCGCTAGGCCCCGGCCGGCTTCAACCCGCCNCGCTGGGGTGTGGAGCGACCCCTCCCGCTCCGTGGAGATCTGTGTGAGGGGAAGGGTAGTGCTAAGGGCGGGTTCTGCGCCCCCCCCACCGTGAAGGGTTGGGACGGGGGGGCGGGGCTCCCACAGACACCCCATGGGGGTCTCCAACATTGTGATCCCCTTCCACGAGGTTGTTGAAGGGAGAAGGATGGGGGTTGGTGTTCGGGGACCCCTATCCTCATGGAGTGCTGTTAAGGGCGATTCTTGGGGGACTGCAGTAGGGTGGCTGTTGGGGTGAAGGTAGTTCTGGGGATCCCTTATCCCCGTGGGGTGTTTCTTTGGAGGCAGTTCTGTGAGACCCTCACCTTTATGGGATGTTTGTTGGGGTTGGGGCAGTACTGGGGACCCTGAAGCCGTATGTGATGTCTGTTGGGGTGGATTATCATTGTGGGGGACCCCAATTCTCATGGGGTCTCTGGAGATGGACATAATGTTGGGGATCCCCCAACCCCCATGGGGTCTGTGTTGGGGTGGGGGCGATTCTGGGGAATCCTCCGCCCTCCTGAGGGGTTTGTTGGGACTGAACCTTTGTTCCCTCCTTCCTCTGGGTCCCCCTTGGCTGGAGACTCTGGGTACTGTCAGCAGCTGAGACTGAAGCCACTGTGCGAGGGAGGGTTTGTTGTGGGCAGAGGGACACAGGAGCAGGTTGTGGTGTCTGCAGTGTTAGCAGAGCTCACACAGACACAATAAAAATTCCTTTTAAAGAAAGAATATTAATTTACTTCAAACCTGTGCGTGGCCATCGGTTCTGCGTCTGTTTCTGGGCCAGTTCACCAACCTTCGGTCTGTCTGTGAAATGACAGCTGGTTTCCTTGTGCTGGTCCATAATGGAGCAGTTTGTGATGCAGGGATCTATCTATAGGAAAATAAAAAGGAGATGCTGGAGTGCCTGTGGGAACTCGCTCTGTGTCCATCAAGGCTCTGATTGGGATCTTCAGGTTTTCCCATTTGGAAGGAGGAATTTTCCCCTCTTTGTGTTGGGATTTAGGATCCTGTTGGGGTCCAGCTGTGGACCAACCTTTTCTTGGCCAGAGACTGTGCTCTATGTCCTCGGTGCTCTATGTCCTCGGTGCTCTGGGGGTCTCCTGCTAAATGAAACAATCCTAAACGTCTCTGAAAGGTTTGAGGGGCGTGACAAGCTATTAGGGTTTATTTTTAAATTCAAGGGGAGGCTCCTGAAGCTGCTGTTCTTGCTGTCAGCCAGGATAAAGCCTTTAACCTTCCCAGAGTAGAATCAAGGGTGGGGTTTGCAGCTTTTCCTTGGGATTTTGTGCATCTGCCTCGTTGGTTTGAGAAATCCCCAAAGGGATGGGCACGGAAAACACGACAACACTGAGGCCACGCAGCTCCTCGGCTGCATCTTCCCCTTGGGACACAAGGAGGGATGGATTGGTGGGTTGCTTGATGGATTGATTGGTGGATTGACGGATGGACTGGTAAATTAATCGATAGATTTGTAGATTGGTGGATGGATTGGTAAATTAATCGATGGATTGGCAGACGGGTAGATTAATTGGTGTATGACATGGGTTTTATTTGTTGGAAGGTGCCCGGCAGCCCCCAGTGATGCTATTGCAGGGTGGTGCTTTGCTACACCCCTCATTCCCAGCCCTTGGAAGAGAATTCCACCACGAGTGAAGAAGTTTGTTAATGATAATTAACTGGTGGATCTAGCTCGTGGGGCATTAAAGCACCAGAGACAGAGCAGCTGGTTCTGGGAGATCTCCAGGGTCATTTCCCCAGTGAAAGCTGAAGGGCGCTAGGGTGAGATGATGGATGATGGTGAGCTGAGCTCGACCCCACTGACCTGCTGCTGCCCCTGTGAGCATCCTCAGCCTGTGGATCCGTCGCCGTGGTGATGCTTCCCTGATTGCAGTCCTGAGGGTTTTCCATGTTAATGGGGAAAAATCGAAGCACTCCGTGCCTGTGGGGCGCAAAGCAGCGTCAGTCAGCCCCGTGCAGTGCTGTGGCCCGGAGCTGCAGTGCTGCTGCGGTGCAGCTGTGCAGGGCGCAGGCTCGCAGCACCTACCAGGTCCTACTGCCTTGATCTGTTGTTGCTGCTGTCGTGGTGCAGGAGAGCCTTAATTAAGGCTTCTCATGGCTCAGCGGGTTTTGCTCTGTTATTGCCTTCATCCAGGCTGCTCTGGGGAGACAGAAGCGAACTTGAGCTGCTCCTGGTGCTGCCCAACAGGGGCTGCTGCAGCGGCTGCAGGGTTGGAATCAGTCTTGTGTGAAATCAGGGGTTGGGGTGGGGCTGGAGAAGCCCTCTGAACATCTCTAGTCCAACCCACCACTGCCAGGTCCCAAATAACCCCTGTCCCTCACCCCACATTTCCGAGGCTTTGCAAACCCTTCAGGGACAGGGACTCCCCAGCTGCCTTGGGCAGCCTGGGCCAGGCCTAGGGAACCCTTGTGGGGCACTGTCTGGTCCTCAGAGCCAACCTCTCCCTCCCCTGGGGCACAACTTGAGGCCATTTCCTCACTCTCTCATTCTGGGTCCTGCTGCCCCTGGGCTCCCCCTGCCATCACCTCTGCTCCAGGCAGCAACAGCAAAGCCCCTGGGATGGCACTGACCTGCCCTTTGCGAGGAGTTTGTGGTGCTTAGGGGTGAATTAACTGAGCCCTGAGCTGAGCTGACCCCACTGGGGTTGGTGTTGACAAGTAGAAAGAAAGATGGGTCTGGCTCTGAAATGTCTTTGGGGCACCCAGGTTGCTGGAAAATTTTAGTTGCTCAGAAACTCCAAAGCAGCGCTGTCAAGGGAGCTGCAGGGCTGGTAAAAATGGAATCTAGACTGGTTTGGGTTGGAAGGGACCACAGAGACCACCCAGTCCTGACCCCCTGCCATGACCTGCAACACCTCTCACTAGACTAGGTTGCCCAGAGCCCCATCCAACCTGGCCTTGAACACTGCCAAGGATGAAGGAGCAGCCACAACCTCCCTGAGCAACCTGTTCTAGCGCCTCAGCATCCTCCCAAAAAGGGGGTTTTATCCTTTCCCTGTGTTTGATCAGGTTCTGACAGTGGTTCATTTGCTTAAGGTGGGTTTTGGTATTCAATGGCCTTGTTCTCCTGTCAAGGAAGGCATGGGGTGTGTTCTGGTTTCACCTCCTTCATTCCCTGGGACCCTCTGGTCTTCCAGACCCACCCTGTCAGCATCAGACTCTGGTTTTGGGTCTGTCTGTGGTTTTCAAGCTTTTCTGCTGGGTTCCTCAGTCTCTCCCTTCTCGCTGGCCTTGCACAGGATGCTCAGGGGATACCTGCAGCCGTGCAGGAGAGAAGGGCCACGGGGCTCCTTCATCAACACCAGTAGGTTGAAAACTTCTGCCTTATATTGATCTGAAATTTTGGCCCTGAGGACTGATTTCTGCCGTTCAAGGGTTCCCCAGGCTGGCCAGGGCAGTGGGAGCATCCCCACCCCTGGAGGGGGTGCAAAGCCCTGGAGATGTGGGGTGATAGACAGAGGTTAGTGGGGACCTGGGTGGCTTTGGTTGGATTTGATGATCTTAAACGGCTTTTCCAGCCCAAATCATCCCCGATTCCACTCCCCAAGAAGGTTCTCCTTCTCCCTTCGTTTAAACCTCTTGATGGTGCTAGCTTGGCCCTCAGGTTGTCCATCCTCTCATTTAGGGTCACCAGAGGCAGGTGGTGTTAAACCAGGGTGTGAACAACCACAAAAGCTCATGGTACAGCTCTGATTTGGGGCTGATGGTGCCCTAATAGCTGCAGGGTCCCAGGCACTGGTGGGTGCCAGCACCTTGTGGCCATGGGGATTTGCCAAGCCCCTCCATCAACCCAGTATCACAGGTGGCAGCACTAACAGCCCTGAGGGGACACAAGGAAAACAAGCAATTCTTCACCCCATTGATCCTTCAGTGCCCCACGGTTAACTGTTAGCACTCTGCAGTGCTGGATACAGGCTTTTGGGGGTCAGAGCCTCCACCACAGCATTGTTCCTCCTCAAACTTTCACCGTGATGCCAAGGCAGTGGGAGAAATGAGGAGAGCCGAGTGTGGCCGGTGAGGATGGCAATCCGTGAGGGTGGTCCTGCCCTTTAGCTTTGTCCTTCCTGATGCCTTTTGTCCCTCTCCTTGTCCTTCCTCGGGTGGCCGGTGCTGCGGCTGCTCCGGGGAGCGTTAGGACCCAGCAGCAGCGGCAGCAGGTCTGGAACAGCTCTAGCGCAGAGCAGGCGCTGGATTTCTGTACATCCCTCCATCCCACCATCCGCCGCCGGAAAAGGGGCTTTTTGTTTTTGGTTTCCCTCTCTTCTTTTCCTCCCTGCACCCCAGGGAGATCTCCTCCAGGCTGGTGGGATCGGTGGCACCGTGGGCAGCTGATGCCCAGCTTCCCACTGGCTATGAGCGAGGGGCTGGGCGCTGGAGAGCGTTAAACCCCAGCGCAGAGCGGGCAGCAGCATGGCCCAGAGCAAGAGACACCCCTACAGCCGGGTAAGACAGGGATGGGGGAAAACTTCGGGACAAACTCCTGGGAGAATATCACGACAGCCCTGTCGTGACATCCCACATGCAGCAGGCTTGGCACCGGCATCTCCGTCGCGTCACCCGGGCTTCCCCATCCCTGGATTTTTCAGCATCTTCATCCCTGACGGCCCTGTGGTGCTGTGCAGGGGGAGGGTAGCGATCCTGATTATTGCTGTAGCCTTTCCTGTTACCCCAAAGTTCGGCCGTTGCCGGTTCCTGAAGGCAGCAGTGGAGCCTCCGCGGGCGGCAGGATCCTTCTAGGGCTTTTCAGCACAAAGATGCTGCGGGGCCGCTCTCCTCCCTGCAGCCTGCACCCCCTGCCCCCTTTGCTTGTGGGGTGTGTTTGGAGCTGCCAGAACCCCCCCCCCCCAAGCTGCTCTCAGGTTTTTCCCGGTCACTGCTAAGCCTGGGCAAGTGATAGGCAGAGGATCAGGGCCGATAGCCAGCCCCAGGCCTCCCTTCTGTGTTTCTCCCTTTGTGGTTTTGTTCTCCATTGCTGTTTTGGGGATGGGGCAGGGTGTTTTGGGGCCTCTCCAGCACTTCCCAACTTGGCAGGGGGCTGCTAACTCCAGGGTTGGATGGTTGGATAGGCTGTGTCTGGGCAGAGCCTGGAAGTGCTGACCCCTCCCCACTGCCCTCCTTGTGCCTGAAAAAGCCCCGTGGGGGACTGGGGCTGGGCACTGAGAGCCCTGAGCCTGGGGGTCTCTGTGGGCCCTGGCCAGAGGAATCTGCTGGCTGGAGCAGAGCAGGCAGGGGATTATGGTGGGACATCGTATTGCCCATCCCATGTGGAGTCACTGTGTGTTTCCAAGGGGGGGGATTCAGCCATGGATGCTCCCTGAGGCTGGGAGTCGATGTCTGCGGGTGCACAGAGCTGCTGGAGCTGGTTTTGGGATGGGGAGTGGAGTGAAGGTGGCTCTGGGCCAGGTAGGTTGGGGGTTTAAACCCCAGGAAGCAGAGCTGGGATGTCCCATGGCTAGTGCATGGGCACAGACCCCTGAGCCCCCTACCTGGAGTAGAATGGACCCAGCACCCCCACAGTGGCTCCATCCCAGCCTCTCTATGAGGCCAGTGGTGCCGACCCATAATGGTTTTGCTGGGCATGAGCACAGCCTCCCTGGCTGTGTCAGCGGGTGCTGGCCCCATTGCTAATCCCGGGGTAATCCCCCCTTTCAGTGGGGCTAGGTCAGCCATCCCATGTTACCCAGACTCTGCAGAACTGGGATTATTCCCACAGCTTCCTCAGCTCCAACCCTGGTGGGTCACGGCTGGCTCCATCAGAGGCAGTGCCTGCTGTTGAGGTTCTCCTGGAACCTTTTGATCTTCATCTTGACTGACTGTTTGAGGTTCCATCACACCGGCGCACGTGATGGGGTGGGGGGATGCCTCCTGGAGGAAGATCCCGAGGGTTCCTCAGGGTATTTCTGCAGAGGAGTTAAATGTGAGGACCATGGCGCCCTGATGAGACACGCAGTGACCCAAATCACAGGTCACGTTGCTGGGAGTCATGTACCACTCATCTCATGTGGTCTGAACCTCCACTGCTTGGGTTGGTGGTGCTGGCTTGTCCATGGCCAGTGGTCCATGGTCAGTTGGACAAGCCAACCATGCCAAGATGTCCGTGGTGGGTTGTCCATGGTCAGTTGTCCATCACAGATTGTCCATCGGGAGTTGTCCGTGATGGAGTGTCCCTGGCATATCGAGATGTCCCTGGCAGCTTGAGACATTCCTGGTGGGTTGTCCCTCACCAGTTGTGCTAGGCTGTGGCCCTGGTGGCCCTGAGGGTGACCGTCTCTGTGTCTCTCCTCCACAGCCAAGTGGAACAGCACTGACCATCAAGGTGGCTCTGCCTTTCCCACCGTCACTTGGAAGGGCCATCAGGTCCCCAGGAGGTGGGACTGTGGTGGTCCCTGCTTGGGGAGCTGCCCCATGGCTCAACCATGGGTTAGTTGTGGTGGAGCTCAGTGTTGCCAGGTTTAACTGTAGGGTGTAAAGCTCTACCTGGGAGTTCCCCAGGCTCTTCAGGGACACTGTGTGGGGCTGAGCTCAAGAGTAGAAGCAGCAGAATAAGAGGAACTGGCCTCAAGTTGTGCTCCAGGGGAGGGGGAGGTTGGCCCTGAGGACCAATTTTTGCCCCACAGTGGGTGCCCAGGCCTGACCCAGGCTGCTCTGGACAGGAGGGAGTCCCTGTCTCTGCAGGGATTACAAAGCTGTGGAGATGTGGGGTGAGGGACAGGGTGTGTGAGGGACTTGGATGGTTTTGGTTAGACTTGATGGGCTCAAAGGGCTCCTCCAACCCAACAATCTCCTGACTCTGTGACCTCGAGTTTGAGGCTGTGTGTTGCTTATCTTGAGTGCCTGTTGCAGGAGCCCTTTCATGAGCAGGAGATGTTCTGGTGTTGATGGAAACTGGGAGTAAAGTTCCCTTTGATCCTGTTGTCATGGCCTTGGCCTCACCTTTCACCACTAAGGTGTCTGTCTGTCCTGAACTGCTCAGCCCCTGGGTGGACATTGGTCTGTCCTTTCCTCTGAGAGCTGGATGGACTGGCAACTGTTCTGGGGAGCAGCAGCTCCAGGGTGGACCTTGCTGAGTGCCCTGAGCTCCACTCCTGCCCCTCACGTGGTGTCCCAGTGGGTTGAGGGAAACAGAAGACCCCTTTTCCCTCAGCTTGTGCTACATCCACTCCATTGACCCACCAGGTAACTGGGCTGGGGCAGCACCTTCTCCTGATGGTAGACGATGTAGGCAGAGTGTCTGAAACAAGTTCTGTGGAGCTTCTTGAGCAACACCACGAGGGATGGACTGTCCTGGAAGCAGAGGACACCCAGTACTGCAGAGCTAATGAACCTTCTGCAGACCCTGTGTCGTTAATTGTCCACTGTGTTAGATATCGCTATGACGGGAGACTCGAGTGACCATTAAACCCCCAGATGGACCCTCTTCATACAGGTCAGGCCATAGGATCATCGAGGCACTGCAGGCAAGACTTGATTGAGGTGCTGCTACACCTAACGAGATGGAGGTGAAATATTAAATAAATCCACTTTCTGGAGTGAAACATCATCAAACCCCCCATTTCCCAGTATGGAAGGTGGCTCCTAGCGTGGAGGGTCCCAGAATTCTTGAGCTTTTATTAATTTATATTAATTTATTGTATTTTTATTAATTTAGGGTGGGTTTGTAGCACGTTGCAGCCTCTAGTTCCCTCCTGATGGACACCAGAGACTGAATTCTGTGGGGTCTATTGAGTAGCAGCTTGGTGTGAAGCTCTCTAGTTCCTGGGATGGTGGACACTGCAAGAGAGACCATCCTCATGGCTTTGGGGATGTGGAAAACATCCAAGCCAGCCACTGTATTTGCTGCTGCTTCCTGGGGATGGATCTGGAGGTGGTTCTGTGAGGAGCAGCTCTCTGCTCGCTGGCTCCACCAGCCCCACTGACCTGCTGTGCTGTAAAATGACCAGGAAATTCTTTCTCCCTTAAAGCCCCAGTTTTTCTTCCCGGGAGGTTTCCTGTGACGGTTGATGAGGAGGAAGGCAGCGCTGGGAGGCTGGTGCTGGGGTCTGCTGCTGCAGCAGCACTGGTAGCTGCAGCACACTGGCTCAGTTGCCTAGAACTTGGAGGGTTTGGTTCCAGTTAATCCGTGCTTCCCCACCCCAGCAGATGGGATGTTGCTGTAGCAGGAAGGGTGGGAATTCTGGGGTTAGAGTGGTGCCCTGGAGAAGTAAAGAGAGATGAGGTGTTGGTTCTCTTCTGTTGTCCCAACAGTGCAGCTCAGGGGCTGGTTCTTGCTCTGTTCCTCCCAGAACATCTCCTTGGGCTCTACTCTGCCTATCCTTGCCCCAGCTGTGACCTGACACTGGCGGTTTTGTCCAGCTCCCACCCGGTGGAGGGTGCACAGAAGCATCTCCAGAGGTTCCCTAAGGCACATCCCAGTGTCTCCACTGGGAGAGGCACCAGCGTGTGTTGCTGAGCTGATAAAATACAGTGGCTTGGAGAAGGGGCTGGAGCCAGGCAGGACAGTGGGACAGGGACACTTTAACTTGTGGGTTGGTCCAGACTGTTGGCACTGTCTGACCTGTTGAGGTGAACTGCAGATTCTTTAGCTCAGCCCAGTAGCCACCAGCACAAAACATCCACGGCAGAACTGCCAGAGAGGCTGAAGACCCCACAAACAGCCCCCTCCCTGCTTCACTGCCTTCTGGAGCTTCAGGAAGGGTAGGAACCACCAAAGACCAGTCAAACCAGACCATTTCACTCTGCTCTGGCAGTACCATACCAGTACCAATCCATAATGCAGTGACTCTCCATTTACCACTCGTATCTTCTCCTCACCCTGATGGGCACCCTCACAATGGTGTGGGTAACTGGGGCTGATGGCAGCCCCCAGCTCCTCTTTAAACTCCAACAGTAAGATGGGGTGGGAAATAACCTCTCAGCTTTTTCTGCGTTGGGCACCTTGGGCAGCTCCTGGTGGAGTGAAAGGAGGTTGGAGAGTGGGACCGTTTGGGAGCTGCCGTGTCACTGCTTGACTGCCCCCACTGCGTGGGGGTTTGCTCCTCAAAGTTGTGGGTTTGTGAGTCTGATGCTTCTGTTAAAGCCAAAGAGAGGAAGTCAGCGATGGGTTTGTGTCTCTGAGACACCAAAGAGTGGCTGTTGGTGCTGGGTTTGTGTCTCTGAGACATCAGAAGGTCACTGTTTGTGCTGGGTTTGTGTCTCTGAGACATCAGAAGGTCGCTGTTTGTGCTGGGTTTGTGTCTCTGAGACATCAGAAGGTCGCTGTTTGTGCTGGGTTTGTGTCTCTGAGACATCAGAAGGTCGCTGTTTGTGCTGGGTTTGTGTCTCTGAGACATCAGAAGGTCGCTGTTTGTGCTGGGTTTGTGTCTCTGAGACATCAGAAGGTCGCTGTTTGTGCTGGGTTTGTGTCTCTGAGACATCAGAAGGTCGCTGTTTGTGCTGGGTTTGTGTCTCTGAGACATCAGAAGGTCGCTGTTTGTGCTGGGTTTGTGTCTCTGAGACACCAAAGAGTGGCTGGTGGTGCTGGGTTTGTGTTTCTGAGACAGCAGAAGGTCACTGTTGGCACTGGGTTTGTGTCTCTGAGACAGCAGAGACTCTATTCCTGATGGGTTTAGGGTGATGGAAGGGAAACAGACCCCGATGTCCACCTGTGTCTTTAACAGTCTGTCTCTCCTCTTCCCACAGGCCTCCAGCACCGGCAGCAGGATGAGTGTGGAAGGGAGCAGCAAACCCCTCAAGGTGGGCTCCCGGGTCGAGGTCATCGGGAAGGGCCACCGTGGCACTGTAGCCTACGTAGGTGCCACCCTGTTTGCCACGGGCAAATGGGTCGGTGTCATCCTGGATGAGGCGAAGGGCAAGAACGACGGGACCGTGCAGGGCAGGAAATACTTCACCTGTGAGGAGAACCACGGCATCTTTGTGCGCCAGTCGCAGGTACGATCCCCTGTGCTCACACTGCCCCACTGCTGCCCACCCCAGTGCTGATCTCTTGGTTAAAGAGGAGGGGAAAGAGCCCTTGGCACCCGGATTGGGGTGAAGAAATGAGTTTCTTTCACCCTCAGACAGTACTGGGATTTTCTGTCTTCTACCACACCAGGAGCAGAGTGGCTCTGAACGCTGACACCAGCCATGGCTGGAGGCTGTTGGAGCTGGGTTGGTCGCAGTCTGACTTAGAGCACCTGTGTTTCTTCCATTGGGGTCTTAATTTACACAGCCCAGGGAGATATTTCCAGATGAATGGGGTGAAAACAAAAGGGTTTAGTGAATTCCAGAGAGTGTGGGGTGGGTTAATTTTGCCTCCAAAGGCAGGGAGTTATCGCTGTGTCACCAGCAGCAGACGGAGCTGGGTCTGGTATCAGGGTGTTTACCTGGGAGCAGAGCCAGAGGGTTTTAATCCAATAATATTTACCTTAAGGTAAAGACATGGGTTGTTCCTGCACCACCAGTAGGGACTGGGAGCTCCTTCCTGAGCAAACATGGCTCTTCCGCTTTAATTTCCTCTGGGCAGTCGTCAAACATCCTGAGCCCAGAGCGGAGCCACTGCTCCTGGGTCCCCCAAGTGCACGTGGGACCTTTTGCTTCTTATACCCTTCCTTGGCACAAACCCACCGGGTTAACTCCCAGGATTGCCTGGAAGAGACTGAAGATCTTCATGTCCAGCCATTCCTCTAGCACTGACAGGTTCCCCCTGCCCCTCACCCCACATCTCCACAGCTTGGAGATGCCTCCAGGGATGGAGACTCCCCCCTTTTTGGGCTGGACAACCCTTGTGGGGCAGAAATCGGACCTCAGGGCCATCTCCAGCCTCACCTGGGGCACAACCTGAGGCCAGTTCCTCTTGTCCTGGGGAGAAGAGACCAACCCCCACCTGGCTCCAATCTCCTGAAGTTCAGGGAGTTGTGAAGAGCCAGAAGGTCTCCCCTGAGTCTCCTTTGCTCCAGTTAACCCCCCCAGTTCTCTCAGCACTTGTGCTCCAGACCCCTCATGACCGTTCCCAGCCCCTCCTGCTGCCCTGCCAGACCCACTGACTCACTGCCAGGACACTCGGGTGGGCAACTGAGGAAGTTTGAGGGGATTTGAGGGTCCATCAGAAGGACCTTCAGGACCATCAGTCAGGCACCTGCTTAACACCAAGCTGGTTTTCTCTGGTGGTGGTGAGTGATTTATCTCTGCAAAGAGCAAATCCCTGGGGGAGGGGGCTGTGAAGAGGAGAAGCCCCAGCGACCACCTCCTTAGAAGCTGAGCAGAGGCTTTGAGAAGCAGCTCTAGGGTGAATCCCGAGCCATAGTCGTGCTGGCTTTGAGACGTAAATGGAAAGGCTGGGGATTCCCTTTTCGTTGCTCTGCTGGTGCTGTGAATCCGTCGGAGCTCCCTCCCACGTTTCCCTTTGCATCTCCTGGCGCTGCGGGTGGTTTTCCTGTGGCTGCACATAGTCAGACCTCAGAGCATTCATCATAAATACTCTCTGTGGCAGAGGACAGAGCCTGGCAGTGACGAGTGAAGCTCATCACCTGCCCTGCTACTAGCACTTCTCAGGCAGTTGCTCCTGAAGTGATTTTGAGATGTTCCAGGATTAATTTCTCATCTCTACTTAAAAATAGATGCTCATAAAATGAGCAGCAACATCAGCCAAGCCTTGAGATATTCTTAGTCCTTCGATTTGCTGCTGAGTTTTCCTTCTAAAGCAGACTGAGAGGAGATTTCAGACCTCAGGGGCAAAACCTTTGCTGTTTTACCCATGGATCGAAGCAGATTCTGCTCAGTGGTGATGCTGTGCCTTGGTCACAGGGAAATGCAGAGCAGAGAGGTAAAATCACCACCACAAGAATAGAAGTAGATCATGGAATCATTGAATCACACACTGGGGTGAGTTGAAGGGACCTTAAAACTCCTCCAGGCCCACCCCTGCCCTGAGCAGGGACAGCCTCAACCAGAGCAGTTGCTCAGAGCCCCAACGTCCAGCCTGCCCTGGGATGGTTGCAGGGATGAGGCTTCCCTCAGCAGTCTGGGCACCCTGGGCTAGGGTCTCCCCACCCTCAGCAGCAACAGTTTCTTCTTCTGTCTGGTCTGAATCCCCCTCTTTCCATTAAACCATCACCCCTGGGCCTACAAGCCCCTGTAAACTGTCACCTCACCTGACCCCCTTTAAGCCTTGAAGGGCTGCACTAAGGTCTCCCCAGAGCTTCTTTAGTCCAGCTGAACCAAAGGAGCAGAAATAACCACCAAGAGAATGGAAATAGTCACCAAAAGACTGAAAATATTGACCAAAAGAGCTGAAGATTTTGCTCCTTATCTTCTGGACAGTGTTCAGCTCCTTCTGCCCTTCCTTGGCACAAGCTTTTCCCCCTGTCCTGGGCACTGGTCAGGTCTCACCTCACCTTGAGTACTGGAGGCAGTACTGGACCCCTCACTTGAAGATATTGAGGGACTGAAGCGGTTCCAGAGGAGCAATGAGGCNATAGAATGCCCTTCCTCATGGAAAGGGTGATCAGAGCCTGGAATGGGCTGCTGAGGCAGGTAGTGGAGTTGCTATCCCTGGAGGTGTTTAAGAACAGAGTGGCTGTGGCCCTTAGTGCCCTGGTGTAGCTGATGTGGTGATGTTAGGTCCTGGGCTGGGCTGAATGAGCTCAGAGGGCTTTTCCAGCCTCTGAGTTTCTGTGAAACTTCCACTCACAGAATCTCTTGGGCTGTGAGACACCTTGAAGATCTTCATGTCCAAGCATTGCCCCAGGACTGCCAGGTCCCCACTGAGCCCTGTCCCTCACCCCACATCTCCATGGCTTTGCAGTCCCTAATGTTGGGGCTGGCTGGGGGCTGGAAACTTGATCAGGAAGGTCTTTTACAGTGAGGAAGCATTGTGGTGGATTTTGATATCACATGGAGCTGCTTCTCTGCTCCTGGTTAGCCCAGGGGCTCATTGGCTCCAATTTTCTCAGCAGTTATGGTTTCTGTGACACAGTTTGCTCAGTCTCCTTCCTTCTTCTAATCCAAGCACACATTCCTGATGCTTGGGCTTCTTCCCAGAATGGAAACTGCCGCTCGCAGGTTTGCAGGTTGGTTTTATTTTTAGATTGAGCTGCTAGGCTTTGGGTTGTGACAGAATGGAGAGGGCTGATGCCTGCCACGAAGCAACCTGCGTGGAGCTGATCTTTTGAGGAGCAGGGATGACCCCAGTGAGATCCTCTACCCCTTCCCAGCCTCATGTTCTTCATTTATCAAGCAAAAATATATCCAACAAGGAGAAAATCCTAAACCTTCAACCATTTGATAGCTTATCAGAGCTCAAACCTGAAAGGATCCCTGTGTGGAGCTCCTGGGCAGCTTCTGGTCAAGTAACCCACCCCAGCCGTGCTTGGAGCCACAGCACTTGCTGTTTTCTGTCCATGCTCTGGGTTTTGTGGGATTTTATACCAATAGTTGTTTCCTTTTCCTTCCAGATCCAGGTTTTTGAAGATGGAGCTGATACAACATCCCCAGAAACACCGGAATCGGCCGCCTTAAAAGTTCCCAAGAGAGGTACGGTTCCCCAGAGCCAAGAGGGCTTTGCTCTGAGCCCAAACTGGTCTGCAGGTACAAGGTTCTATGGCCCAGCAGGGAATCTCTGTCCTGAGGTGTGGGTTGCCAGTGTCTGGACATGGGTTGGGTCCAGCTCTGCATTGTCCCCTGTCCCGGGGCATTGTTGGGCATTGCAGAAAGAAACTCTGCTAGAAGAACACTGAGGGACTGGCGAAGGGGCTGCATCACCAGTGTTGCCTCTCAAGGAGCCCAGGGGAGGTCGAGGTTGGCCCTGAGGACCAATTTCTGCCCCACAGGGGCTCTTCAGGCCTGAACCAGGCTGCCCAGGGCAACGGGGGAGTCCCCGTGTCTGGAGTGGTTGCAAAGCTGTGAAGGTGTGGGGTGAGGGATAGGGGTCACTGGCAACCTGGCAATGCTGGGTTGGACTGGAGGAGCTCGAAGGGCTTTTCCACCCCAATCATTACCTTGCCTCCTTTCCCCACCCCCTGGCAGTGAAACTGGTCAGTGCTGCTGGTCCCATTTCCCTGTCACTTTGGGGTTGCCCTTTTCCCTCACTCAGCCTCTCCCCGCTCTGGGGTCTCTCAGTGATTATTCAGCACATCCAGGGGTCCCAGGAGCTCACAGAAGACACTGGTATCTCCTGTCCTAGATGAACCCTGAGGCAGATCAGGGTTCTCACATGTGGCTGGACAGAGGGACAATTAGAATCAGCTCTGTTTCATGTATGGCCAGGGAGTTGATTTGAAAAACAGCTTTGCTGCTTGGAAGCCCCAAGTGCCAGAGGGACTGGCCTCTTCTGGGAGCTCCAGCCCTGTGCTGGGGAGTCACTGGAAATGCTCCTCCAGGGTTCTCACTCCTCAGCTGGTGCTTCCCAGCTCAAGGTTCAGTTTTCCTTGTTGCAGCTTTGAGCAACTTTAGGACAAGGGGTGGAGCCTTGTGGAGGATTTTCCCTGCTGCTCTTGTAGGTCTGGGCTCTCCTTAGTTCTTGGGAGCAAGGGAGGGTCTTTAGACCCTCCTGTTATCGCCCCAGAGTTCAGCAGCAGCTTCCCTAGGCCAGTGGGAAGTGGGGGGACCAGAGGACATGGAGACTCTGACAAACTAACTAACTCTGTCCTTAAGAGTTCCCACATCCCCGTGTGTCCCAGTTTGAGGCTGCTGGGTGGGGGTCACCAGCATTTTTCAGGGCACTCTCTGCTCACAAAGCCCTTGTAGGGCAGTGCTGGTTGAACTGGTTAGCAAAGGGGCTGGGATGGGCAGCAGGACCATGGCAGGTGGGTGCTGGCTAGCGGGGCTGAACCCCTCCAGATCATCTGGTGAGCCCTGCCATCCCAGTTTGGGGGTGACCGTTGGGATATTTGGGATGTAGGGAGGGGTAGGGATGCTGGTGGGAATATGGGCAGGGATGCGGCTGCTTGCCAGGAGTTTCCATGGAAACACTGCTGCAGTCTGACTGCGGTGGGTGATGCAGGGATTGATCTGCCACAGACCCAGCAGCCACAGCTCGGGGACTGGCAGGGTGTGAGGAGTGAGGGCAGATGCAGCCTCCCAGCCTTTATTTACAAGGTGCTTCAGCAGCCTTTGCTAATGGGGCGATCAGAGCTGCAGGGGCACAACCCTAAGCCTGGTTTGAGCCTCTTTCAGTTTAACCATCACCTCTTGTCTTGTCCCAAGGAGACAGTACAAAGCTTGTCCTCACCAAAAGGATCGTCCCCACTGATGCTGGTGGAGGGAAGGGCTGCCATCTGGGCTCTGTCCCGAGGACTTTCCCTTGCTGCTGCTGGATTCCTATTTGAAACCAGCCCATCCCAGGCAGTCAGTGCCCTGCCACGCGTTTCTAGTTGTCCCTCTGGAGCTGGCTGTGGCTTCTCCGAGTGGCTGAGGAGCAGCAGCAGCAGCAGCATAGCCTGACCCAGTTCTGCGGGGCGTGTTGGCACCTTGGCCTGTCTCAGCATGTGCCAGCAGGGCTAATAAGGGAGCCCCTGTTCCCCCTCCAGCCTGTGCCCATTGTGCCACTGCTCCCTGGAGCAGAGCAGCTTCAATGAGCCTTTCACCACCAGGGCGAACGAAGCTCATGGTTCTCTTTCTATTCTTCCTCACAGATTCCCTGGATGCCACCAAAGCCAGCAAACTGGTGAGTGCTGAGCCGGGACTGGTGGGGTTGCTGAGCTGCTTCCCCTTGCAGTGTGTGGTCTCTAGGGGAAGAGCCGGATGTGCCCCCCACTGACCTTCTGTTCACTTTTATCTGCTCTGAAAGCCTCTTGTTTCAACCCCAAGTGCACACACACACCCCCACACCCCATCCCAAACATCCCCACAGAACAGGGATTTTCCAGAATGAAGGTGTCTGTGGTTTTGTGGTTTTCCCAGCCTGGTTGTCCCTAATAACAGTGTTTGTGGGGGGGTGTATTGTCCTGAAAGCAACAAGAGATAGGACCAAATTCAAAGCAGTTTCCAACGAACAATGAGAAATTGGGAAGTTAGGGAGGGATAACGCTGAGGGAGAATGTCCCATGTTCCTGTGGGCAGCTGGAACAAGCTTCCTCTGCCCTACAGACAGCTCAGAGCTGCTTTGTCTGTGCTTTGGGGTGAGTCTCAGGGACAGTCTGGTCCATCCCGCTGTGGAACAGCACATGGGGTGTGTGGGGTTACTGGGTTGCTGAGCCCTCTGTGGTTCAGCACTGGGGCTGCTTGTGACCCTGGTCTCATGCTGTGAAGGTCTGGATGATGGCTGGGAATGGGAAGACTTGTCCCCACCTTGCTGTGGAACCGTGCGTGGGTCCTACTCAGCCTCTGCAGCTTCTCGGTCTGCCCCACCACCAGGGGAAAGGGGCCATGGACCAGCGCCCAGAGGTGCTTTGGGGCCAGGAGGTTGTGCCCTGTCAAGCAGAGGATGGAGAAGAGATCCTCTATTGAACTAACAGAACTGGGAGGATTTTAGGGGCAGCCTTTTCCCTCCTGGTCTTTGCTCTTCACACTCTGAGTGCTGTTCACCTTCTGGGCTTGTGGCAGAGGAGATGAATCCAACAGGTTTGTGAGCAGGAGGTTTGGGAATTGCCAGTGAAACATCCAATGTCCCTGCTGTCCCTAAGCAGTGGGGGTTGTGTTTGGTGCTGGCCTCTGCTCTGAGGCACTGGGGCTCGTTTGTCCTCACCCTGCAGTCCAAAACGAACATCCTGCCCCCATCATCCAGGGCCGTGCCCAGCCTAGGGTGGCACCGGCGATATCTCCCCGTGGGCACGGTGTTCTAGAGGCAGGTGACATCGGGCTGTGCTGTTCACCAGGATTCTGCGTCTCCTCCCAAGAGCACAGGAGCTGTTGGAAAAGGGCCTTGAGCCACTTCCCTGCTGTTTCAGCCCCAACTGGAGTGATCTGCAGCACCTTTTGGGTGAAATCTCTTCCCACTGTGGTTGTGTAAACTCCCCGATGCCCCAGGGCACTGTCCCCAGGGCAGTGCCTTGCCCTGGTGTCTTCAGGAGGTGACTGGAGGCTCAAGGCAGGGCATTGCATTACAGGGACAGTTGGACACAGCAGCTCCTTGTCCCAGCAGTGCTGGAGGGGAGCAGAGGTTTGAGTGAGGGGAGTCCAGCACAGGGTCCCCTCTGCTCTGCTGGTGCCTGTGGGCACCATCCAGCACCGTTCTTTTCCTTCCACTGTGTCCTAGCACTGCAGCAGATGCTGTGGGAGGTGGATCCTGGGGTGCAGCTTGGACAGGAGTGGCGTCACAACCAGACCTGCCCTCTGCTCTCCTGGTTTGACTGCATCTCAGAAACCATCAGTGTTTCAGCAGCCCAGTGCCCCTCACTGGGCCTGCCCGGTGTCCCGAGCTCTAACCCTGTGCCCTTTTCTTCCCTCTTCATGCAGCGAGGAGCGAAGCCGAAAAAGGTGGTGCTTGATTTGTTTTGTGACAATAAATCCCCGTGGTGACGAGTCCTCTGGCCGCATGACAGGCCCTTCCAGTCCATCCCAGTTCATTGCCACCCTCCATCGTACTGTTGCATGTTTGCTCGTTGCATGCTGCCGGGAGGATGGGAGATCACTGTGCTGGAACCACGGGGCACAGACACCCCCAGCTGGGCTGTGGGATCAGTTCTGAAGGTTCCTGCAGCCCCAGTTTAGCCACAGCTGGGTTTTCAAGCCACTGTGGGATGTTGGTTAGCGTGGTCTCTGCATCCCTTCTCACACCTCTGTGGGGTTTCACACAATGTTTTCTCCTTTCATGCTGGAGAAAACAGGGCTCAGGGGAGACCACCTGGCTCTCCACAGCTCCCCGAACTTCAGGAGGTTGGAGCTAAGTGGGGATTGGTGTCTTCCCCCCAGTACAGAGGAACCAGCCCCAAGTTGTGTCCCAGGGGAGGCTGATGTTGGCCCTGAGGACCAGTTTCTGTCTGACAAGGGTTTCCCAGGCTGCCCAGGGCAGTGGAGGTGTCCCTGTCCATGGAGGGGTCTCCAAGCTGTGGAGGTGTGGGGTGACAGACAGGGGGTAGCAGGGACCTGGCCGTGCCAAGTCAGACTTGGGCATCTCCCAAGGGTTTCTCCAGCCCAAGTGGTTCTGTGCTATCACAGACCCACACCCAGCAGTTGTCTAGCCAACACAAGGTGATGCTCCGTGAGCTGCTGGGCTCAAGCAGCAGCTGCTGAGAACCCCTGGGGTGGTGCTGAGACAAGGCCCCCAGATCTGCAGCACTTGTCCTCTCCTTGGGCTCTGGCTTCCCCTGCTGCTCCCCAGGGACAGACCCCCACCCCACTCCCCAGAGGCACCAGGCACAGCAGGAGCCCCAGAGCGAAGGCGATACGATACCTCTTGAGTCCTGGTGCTCACGATATCCCACAAGGATTGTTCCAGCCGCTGTAAGGTTGGTGTTTGAGTGATGTGATCCAGTGGTGCTGTTGGTCCATGCAGGGGTGGCTGGGGACAGCTGTCACAGGCTGTCCCCATCTCCTAACCCCTCGTCTGAGCCCATCTCCTCTCTGCTTGGGCGTTATGTGAGGTCTGAGAGCAGCTGCCTGGAGCCCAGCGCCGTGTGGAGGAGCTCAGGCAGGTCTGTCACAGCTCCTCTCAGAGCTTCCAGCTGCTTCCGCCGTCAGGGTTGAACTTCTGTGGCCGTTCCTAATCCTGGTGGCTCGTGACCTTGCAGGGCGTGGGGACGCCGCGGTGTGGCCGGGACCATGCCAGCTAACATGATTAGCAGATAAACCCTCCCTTGCAGACAGAGGTACAGCATTACACGTCAAATATAGACTCTAATCGCATCAGGAGCTGCTGCTTGCTGCTGCTTTGTGCCAGATGGATCTGGGCCTCCCAGCTCCGTCCCACTGCCGTTCCCTTGGGTTTGCCACTGGCTTTTGGCTCACTAGGAGCGCTGGGGTGGGGTCTCATCTGGTCTTTGCCATTGTTCTCAAGGATCTTGTTCTTGACAGGGATCCGGCCTGGCTCAGGCTCTGCCAGTAGCTGCTCAGGAGGTAGTGGTCCAGGCTGGTCTCTCTGGCATCTCCCCTGGCACTGGGTAGCTGCTGGCCTGGCGTAGAAGGGTCTGGGCAGGCTGCTGAGGCTGCTGGTCTGCTGGGATGAACCACATGGGTGTTTAAAAAGGTCTGTCAGGAAGATGAGGATGCTTTTCAGCAGCAGCTGTGGAACACGATGAGGGGTGATGATTAAACTGAAAGAGGGAGATTCAGACCAGATAGAAGTTGCTGCTGCTGTTGAGGGTGGGGAGACCCAATCCCTGGAACCATCCCAGGGCAGATTGGACCCTGGGGCTTTGAGCAACCTGCTCTCGGTGATGTCTTTGCTCAGGGCAGGGGTGGGAGTGAAGAAGCTTTAAGGTTGCTCCAGCCCACTCTCACTCTGGGATTCGATGATTCTGCATTTTCAGAGGGAAGTTCAAGCCAGTTTGATTCCTGGTTTGGGAATTTTTCCTCTCCTATGGATTTGCTTTGTCCAGCTCCCCTCCCATCCCTGTTATTTCCATGGTCCCAGCTGGTGTTCTCTGTGCTGAAAATGGACCTCAAGTGGTTTGGGCTCTATTTGAGCTCAGCTCCCTTGTTGCTGGGCCCCCACCTCACTCTGATCCCCTCCTGGTCACTGATTTGTGATCAGCTCTTCCCTCCTGGTGACGACATGCAGCCACCTGCTTCCAGATGGTCTTTTTAAAGACGAGGGGCCAGCCTGAGCCCCATTAATCCTTTAAGGGAAGGATTTAGTTTCAGCATTAGCTCCTGAAACGTGTCTCACATTCCAACTGCCCAAAGCAGGGCAGGGGGGCTGCGGGGCCCCAGGGTCTGCTTGTACCCACTGGGAGGGAACCTTTACGGCAGTGCCTGGTTGCAGGATGCTGCTCTTCACGACTGGGGAACCTCCAGACCTGGGAGCTGAGCAGCATCTGGTGCCACATAAAGGAGCTGCTATGACAGCTCCCTAGCAGCATCCCCAGCTCCTCCCGCTCTGGACCACAATAAGACCCCACAACCACCTTGTCTGCAGTGGTGTCAAAGCTCCTGGCCCTGCCATGGCTTTGGAATGCAGAGGTGTCTCTTGTGCACCACTGAGGAGTTTCTCTGCAGCCCTACAGCTCTGCCAGTGGGCTTTTCCTGTTGTTGAGCTGCTGCTTCGCATTTCCTTCTATGGTGGTGGGGAGTCTGCTGAGCCCTGGATGACGAGGGGATTTATAGGTGGGTTATTGGGACAGCAGCTGCATGTGGGACCCTGATCTCGGCTCTTGATGGTCCTGGGGCCTGTGAGCAGCCCCAGTGCTGCTGGTCTGAGCATGATCTGTTACTGGGAAGGTGTGACCCAGCCCAGCAGAGTGAGGTCCCTCAAAAGAGCTCTGGGCATCCCCAGAGAGCAGAATCACACGGTGCTGAGCAGATCCTTGCACAAGGTGTTGTGGCTCCCATGGACTCACTGGCTGCAAGTGGGGAGTGAACTCAGGAGCACAGAGGGGGTGAGAACCAGTGTGTGAGCAGGAACCTCAGATCCAGTCTGGGGCTGCCCTGAGCACCAAGGGTTCACTGCAGGAGGAGTTGCTGGGTACAAGGAGGGGGAAAGTGCTGCTGGCACCAAAACCAGTCTGGACTTGGCTGACCAGCAGATCAGGGAGGTTCTTCTGTCCCTCTCCTCTACCCTGATCAGGCTGCATCTGGGGTCCTGGGCCCAGTGCTGGGCTCTTCAGTTCAAGAGAGACAGGAGCTACTGGAGAGGGTCAGTGGAGGCTGTGAAGATGAGGAAGGGCCTGAGGGCCCTGGGACAGTTCATCTGGAGAGGAGCAGCTAAGAAGGATCCGATTGATGCTGGAGGGCAAGAGTATGGGGCCAGACTCTGCCCAGTGGTGCCCAGTGGCAGGGCAAGGGGCACCAGGCACCAACTGGAACCTGGAAAGTTCCACCTCAACTTCCATGAAGAGAAACTTCTTAACTGTGAGGGTGGCCTGGGTTGCCCAGAGTAGTCTCAGCTCTCCAGCTTGAGTTGCCTTGGCTCTTAGTCTGGGTCTGGCTCTATCTCTTAGCTCAGCAGAACATCATCTGCTCAGCTGAGCCTGGTCCTGAGGGATCAGAGACACTTTGTCAAGGCACATCATTTATTTTTCAGTGCTCAGCATCACCAGGGCTGGAGGCGGCTCCAGGATGGAGGCACCAGCATTGATTTTCTGCTTCCCTCAGCGGTTGTCCTCTCCAGCTGCTCCCAGTATTTAACAGATGTTTTCTTCAGGAGCTCTCAGAGTTCAGGGTGGTACAGAGGGCTGCCTACAACATCCAGGACATGGCTGGCACCGTTAGAGCAGCAGAAGGAGGGGTTGTCCCTTCTTGGGGCAACCACCACTCTCCCAGTTCCCCAGGAGACCCTCAGACCTCCCCATGGAGGGGGTTGCTCTTTCCAGAACCCTGAGGTGAGGCTTTGTGGGGAGAGGTGGGCTGTGTGGAGACATTTCCCTCCCATCTCCCCCAGTAGGAGGGTTTGGGGATGTTGACCTGGCACTGGTTCTTCAGCACACCCAGGAGATCCCACTCCCCAGTCACCTTGATTGGAACACTGAGAAGGATGATGATGCAGAGCCCAGGGCTCCTGATGCTGCTGGAAAAGGACCATCTCAGTGGCCTGGAGGAGATAAATCAGTGGTGAATCCCCCAAGGATTGATGGGACCAAGGCTCTTTAATATCTCCTGGTCAGTGTGGTGGCCATCACACAGATCCTGCTGGAGTTGATGGGGACTGTTGGGGAGGGACAACCTGCTGCGGGCAAGAGATGCTGGAGACACTGTAAGAGTTGGCCAGCAGGAGCCTGAGGATGCTCAGCAGGGCAGGCAGGAGGTCTTGGAAATGAGAAGACAATCCTGGAGTGTGGCATGGACTAGGATCTGCCCATCTTGGGAGCATAGGGACCCGTGGTTGGACACCAGCTCCATATGGGTCACCAGCAGAGAGGAAGAGTCACTGGTTCACTCTGCTCAGCACTGGTCAGGACACCCCCTGGAACAGGAGAGCCAGTTTGGGATTCCCCAGCGGACAGGCTGGATCGGATCTAGGAGAAGGGTCAGTAGGATGATCCGAGGACTGGGAAGGGCTGAGAGAACTGCCTTCAGTTGTGAGTTGTGCAGCCTGGAGAGGAGAAGGCTCAAAGGAGACCTTGCTGTCTTGGTAGGGGATCTCAGAGCTGGGCACTCCTCTTCCCAAGGGGTTCTGTGGAGAGGACAAGAGGTGATGGGGACAAGTGACCTCTGGGTCAATCCCGAATGGACTCAGAAGGGGACTTTTCCACCACAAGGACCATGAGCTGCTGGAATCATCTCCCTGGGGAGGGGCTGGAGGCCCCAGCACTGGACATGGTTAAGGAACATCTGGATGGGACTGGGACAACCGGCCTAGACGGGGCTTGGCCAAGGGATGTTGGACCCAATGATGGTTGAGGTTGTGTGCGACCCAGATGGCCCTGTTTCCCTTCACTTGTTCTACAGCCTTGGAAGAACTTCACTGCTACAAACCAACCCAAACCCCAGCACCTGAAGAGTCTTAGGGGAGCTGAAGACCCCAAGGGACTAAGGCCAACACACACCATGGAGCTCCTGGTGGTCACTGGTGTGGAGGTTGTCCAGATCTCATCCATCTCCCCACAACAGCGATGAGCAGAGCCCACGCTGCTGCTGCCGGTGTGAGGAACCCTCACTCTTCCTCTGACCCTGCTAAAATCCCACAAGATGACAGCTTTTGCCCATTATTGGAGCAGCTGGCAGCCCCCCGAGGGGGGTGTCTGTGGGGTCAGGGGCAGCTCCAGCCAGTCCTAATCAGCTTTAGCGTGTAACGAATCCCGCTGAGTCCATGACCCTGAGTGCTTTCCGCTCACCCCAAGGACCTGGGATCAAGACTGATAATGGGATGAGGATGAGGGGGGTTGGCTGTGGGGTTTGTTCGGGGTCTGTGGTGCCCCTTGGGGTGTTTGGTGCATACAGCCAACGTTCCGTGCCCAGGGTGAGTTTCTTGGGACCCGGCGTGAGGTTTGTGCGTGTTTCAAGCCCTGCAGGGCAGGAAATCCCCCCCCCACACCCCCATAGAGAATGAGCTGCTCTGTGTGGGGCTCTGCAGCAGCCCCTGAGTCCCCTGCAAAGGGTTTGGCTCTGGTGCAAGTTGCCTTTTGGGGTGTTTTCTAGGGATTGCACTGTCTGTCAGTACTGGAGCTCAGATCCCCTCTTTGGGTGTTGGTGTGTGAAACTGGGGCTCCCAGTGGCTCCCAGGTTCTGCCCTAGTGTGGGATAACGGGGAAATAACAGGGTTGAGGTGGGGATTGTCCATGTTCACACACAGAATAAATATGGGGGGGGGTAAAGGAATAAATACCCGAGAGATCAGGATCTGCAGCGGGGTTGGGGCTCTAGGGTTCCCACAGAGGTTGGGGTGACTCTAGGCTTGAGACAGCACCCCAGTGCTTTGATATCCAGACCCCATGTCGGGGTTCTGATGAGCTGGGGGTGAGGAGGCCAGGCAGGGATTGGGGTCTGAGTGTGGCAGGCAGCACTGTGGGGCTGGGCACCACTGGCCTATTGGGCACTAGTGGGGCTTTATTAGGGCAGGATTTCTTTAGGGCAGGGGTTTCTTCAGGGTAGGATGTTTAATAAAGCAGGTTTTTCTTTAGGGCAGGATTTCTTTAAGGCAGGATGGTTTTTAGGGCAGAGATTTGTCTTTGGGGCAGGGATTTTTTTAGGCCAGGTTGTTTTTTAGGGCAGGGGTTTTCGTTAGGGCAGAGATTTTTTAGGATAGGGTTTTTTACAGGGCAGGGTTTTCTTTAGGGCAGAGTTTTCTTTAGGGGAGGGTCTTTTAAAGCCGGGGTTTTCTGAGTCCGTTGGAGCTTTCCTCAGCATCATCGAGCTGCATCAAGCTCTGTCAAAACAAATCCCTAATTGGCACAGCCAGGGGGTGAACGGCAGCAGGATGGATGCAAAGACATCTGTCCCTCTGTCCATCTGTCCCGGCTCAGCCCTGTCCATCTGTCCCTGCCCCGGGGGATTTGCTCACCAAGTGGTGGCGGCGACGCAACGGGGCGGGTTTGCGGGGGGCCAAGGGATGGAGCCGGCTGGACCCAGCGGGGTGTTGCTAAGCTACCGGTGACCCTCAATCCCATCGCATCCGTCCCATCCCATCCATCGCATCCCATCGCATCCATCGCCTCGCCCGGCGCGGGGAGGACAGACCCACCGGCGGTGATGTCATGAGCCACCGGGGCGGTGGTTAGAGGCACCGGCAAGCAGCCAGAGACGTCGAGCGGCCGCGGCTTGGGGCGGCTGCCATGGACCCCCATCGGCCTGGCACGACACGGCCCCGCTGAGCAGCCCCCCGGAGCAAACGAGGGGGCAACCGCAGCCATTTGCTTGCAGCCGCATTGTTGTGACAGCTTAACGTCGTCTCTCTGCCTCCCTCTCTCCCTGTCTCCTCTCTCTTCTCTCCCTGTCCGGCCGTCCATCTGTCCGCAATGATGAGGCAGGCCCCAGCCACACGCAAGGTACAATCCACCCCGTCATCGCTGCTCCCCGAGGACCTTCTTTTGCTCTTCTCTCTTTTCTTTTTGCAGGGGGGAGGGGGGATTTTTATTCCCCCTTCTCTTCTCTTTTTCCATTTTCCCCCCTCCGTTTGCGCTGGCCGCTGGGTCGAGGTGCTGGGAAGGGATGGGGTGGTGGTGGGGGGATGGAAGGCAGCAGCTTCGTTTCACCCCTGATTTTTTCCTTTCAAGTTTGCTCCTCTCGCCGGGTTCTTCCTTGCATGCAGCGGCTCTGCGGCTCGGGCTGGGCTGGTGGAGGGAGCTGCATGGTTTGATAAGAATTTCCCTGCAGAAGGAGCTGCGGGTTCTGCTTTCAATGATTCCACGGGGTTTTGCCGGCTCCCTGGGGCTGGGGTTCTGCTCCTTGCCCCATCTGTTTATTTCCAGCGTAGCCAGGAGGGCTTCTGCTCAGTGCTCGCGGGAGCCCGCAGGATTCCTGCCCCGTCTCAACGAAGCCAAAATAAAAATAACCCCCAAGGCACAAACTTCTCTGGGACCTCACCGGGGTGCCCCTGGCTCCTCGAGCTGCCCCGATGCTCCCACGAGCTCCTGTTCACCCACATCCTGAGGAAGAGTCATGCCCAGGCTGGTTTTGCTCTGCCCCCAGCACCAGGGTGGAGTGGGGGGACCGTCATCCTGCTCCTCCTTCCGCTCCTTCCCCTGGCACACACCGGGGCTCGTGCTCCTGCGCCTGTGCCCGGTGCTGCCACGCGTGACAGCACCTTGGGGTGGGCACCCTGAGGGAGCCTAGCCTTATGCCAACAGAGCTCGGCCGGGGAAGATTGGGTTCCTCTGAGAGCATTGGGGCGGCAGTGCCAGCCTTTGCCCAGTGAGTGCCAGGGGGTCACACCAGCCCCCTTTCCACCTGCTGCTGGAAAACCCTTGTGGAAACAGCATGGGAAATCCCTAGCTGCTGCTGGAGGAGTTCTGGTTTTTGCTCCAGAGCCCTCAGCCTCTGCCCACAGGAGTGTTTCAGTGCGCAGTGCCCGCCCTGCCTGGCACAGGGTGGCAGGGACATGAGTCCCCTTGTCTGGGCTCATGACGGTGCTGACACTGGGTGCCCCCAGCGGGACTGGATCAAGGCTCCCACTCTCAGAGCAGGGCAGATCCAGAGGGACCCATTGTGACAGAAATGGGCGATGCCAGCCCCACCTTAGGCAGTTGGTGGTGGCCAGGAGGGGCTTTGCCAGGTTTCCTGCTGCCAGAAGCCCAGCTGGTACCAATGACATCTCCTGGGAGCCCCAGCTGGTCTCCTCCCCGTTGGGACCTGCAGAGACCCCAGAGGTTATGCGATGCCATCAGATCTTCCTGCAGCACCAACAGGCAGTGGGTCAGAACCACCCTGGAGAGCTTTAGGAGCTGCTGCTGGAATCCCAGGGGTCCCCAAGTCTCCAGATGAAGCTGCTGAGCCTGGTGGAGGTTCCAGTGTTGCTCCCAGCTCTACAGGGTGCTCCTGAGTCGTGAGGAGCTTTGTGAGGGAGTGCAGACCCCAGTCCTGCCCTGAGGAGCTGCTCAGGGAAGGACCCAGTGGTTGCTCTTGGCTTGTCGGTGCTCATCAATATCTGGAGGGTTGTCAGGAGGATGAAGCAGGCTCCTCTCACTGGTGCCACAGACTGGAGCCCCGGAGGTGCCACCTAAACAGAAGGAAGAGCTTTTTAACGGAGAGGCCCTGACCCAGGCTCCCACAGAGGTTGTGGGGTCTCTGCTTTGGAGAAAGCCCAAACCCACCTGGACTGCTCCTGTAGGATCTGCTCTAGGGGATCCTGCTCTGGCTGGGGGGTTGGACTGGGTGATCCCAGGAGGTCCCTTCCATCCTCACTGGTGATTCTGTGGTTTGGGCATTGCCCCCGATGCCCTCCTGCGGGGGGGTCTCTCTGAGACCTTTTCTGGGCAGGACTTTGGGAGGCTGCTGGGACACCCTGGGCAGCTGCCCCTGAGGCAGCCCTGGAGGGTCTCAAGCTTCTGCTGTTGTGATTGGGATTTTCCTGGCGAGTTTTGGGGAGCAGAGGAGGTTCTGCTGGGTGTGGGGGAGAAGCCTCAGTGCTGTGTGGGACTGGGGGTCCTTGGAGAGTGTCACAGAGGCAGCTCCCTCAGTCTTTATTGCTCTAGGTTAGTTTAAGCTGCAGATTAGGCACCAGAACAGAGAGCAAAACAGGTCCTGAGAGGCTTTTGGGCACCTCCAGTGTCTAAAAGCTGCAGCCGGTGGTGGATGGGCTCGGGGTGGGGGGGACCTGGGGGTCTTGAGGTCGATGGACACTCATCTCCAGGCGGAAGAGCTGGGGAGGAAGCTCCGTGTGGTCGCTGAGAGTTGTAGAGCTGGAGAAACAGAACCCCAAGAGCTTCAGCATCTGGGTGATGCCCTGTGCTCTGCAGAAACCAGTGGGGTGAGGGAAGGGGTTAAAAAATAGCCCCTCACCCCACAAGTCGTGGTCAGCAGAACCTGAGCTGCTCTGCGCTGTTCCCAGCAACCCCAAACCTCAGGGAAGAGGTTGCAGATTTGCCTTTAAAACCCCACGTCCTCCGAGAAGGGGTTTCAGATTGACTTGGAAACCCCGAAGAGAAGCCCAGGGCTCACCCACCCCACTGGAGTTCTTCGGGGTTTCTGGGGGGGGGCTCTGTGTCGACANGGTTTCGGGGGGGGGGCTCTGTGTCGACACTAATGGGGGTCATGTTCTTGTCTCCTTTCCCTCCTTCTCTGCTGCTGCTGCTGCTGCCGCTGCTGCCGCGGTCTGTGTCTCTGCTCCTGTCTGTCCCTGTCTGACTGTCTGTCCTCCTCTGCCTTCTGCTCCCACCGCCCTCCAGACCACCGCCCGGCGTCCCAAGGTGAGCACCCAGCGTCCCCACTCCGTGCTAGGTCCCAGCTCTGTGGGTGCTGACCCCAAACGCTGGGCCTCCCCCCCCCCCAGGTTAAACCCCAGTGCGGTGGGTGCTGACCCCCAACCTTCTGTCCCATGCGGATGCTCGTGGGAGCATCGTGTTCCTGTGGGGTTTGGGGACAACCCACGAAGACCAAGAAAGCTCTTGGCCAGGAGGTGCTGACTCACTAGTGAACGGGGACCCTACTGGGAGGGCTTTGCCTTCTTCACTGGGTTGTACTGGGAACTCGAGGCAGGGCAGATAGGTTTGTTGGGTCCTGGATCTTGTGGGACCTTGGCACTGGGGCAGGCAGCGAGCTCAAGGTGGGCAGCTTCGGGTGTGGGATTGAAGCTCCCAGTCTGAACTGGGAGCTTTCCCTCAACTGGGGCACATCTTGGGGAGCTCTTGGTGGCTCCCACAGCACAGTGTGGGGGGGAACCCCAGTGGAAGCCCTGTGCGACCTCAGTATGGGGCTGTGAGGACATCAGCAGAGGGGTCTGGTGGACCCAGTCCCATCAGCTGGGTGACGTGGCCAGAACCTCCTTGCTGGCTCCTCCTGCTGCTCTGGCTCCTCCAGGCTCCACTGCTTCGCCCTGGACTCTGCTTCTCTCTCCTTTTTTCCTCTGTTCCCCTCCAGTTGGGTTCTTTGTCCCCAAAACTGGTCCCATTGCAGACTCAGGGCTTGTTGTGCCCCCAAGGAGCTGCACATGGCACTGGGACATGTAGGCACCCAACTGGGGCACCTGGTGTGTCCCATCGTGTCTCCAGATGTGGAGAACGGATGGCCAGGGGTGAAACTTTCCCCAGCCCCATTGCTTTGAGGTTTTGCCATCTTGTCCCCTGGACTGGGACACTAAACCTTGGGTGAACGTGACCGAGGACCCTCGGTGATGCCTCAGGGTCTCCCCCGACACCCCAGGACCCTGGGCTGGGAGCTGGTGTTGCCCTGAGGGACACAAGGATGGGGTAAGGGACACAGGGATGGGGCTTTGTGATAACATTTTGCCTTCGACAATGGGTGATCTGTGGGGTTTGGCTCCTGTGGAGCAGTGGGAGGTCACAGTGCCCAGCGGTGCCAGCCTCAGAGCTGCCACAGGTCATGGACAGACGTGGTCCATCCATCTAGAGCTGGGTTGCCAAGGATCTCCCTGATGTCACCAGGCTCTGGAGCTGATCCAGAGAAACTCCCTGTTGAGAGGAGACTGGGGTTGATGGAGCATCATCTCCTTTGAAACCCTCCTGACCTTCTCCCCCACCCCGTGGTGTTTTCCAGCCCACCCGGACCCCCACCTCGGCAGCGTCCAGTGGCACAGCCGGTCCCTCAGGCTCAGCCTCGGCATCCGGTGGGGAGATGAGCAGCAGTGAGCCCAGCACACCCGCCCAGACCCCGCTGGTGGCTCCTGTCATCCCCAGCCCTTCCCTTGCCTCCCCGGTGGCACCTCCAGTTCCTTCCCCCACAAAGGTGAGTTGGGGCTGGGGTGTGTGTGGGGGGTCCCTCCCTGCCTGGGTCTCCCCTGGGTGCTTTGGTGGGTGAAGGGGCTGATGTGGAAGCTTTGAATGAGCTGAAGAGGGAAGAACTTGACCATGATAAACCCTGAGGGGTCCTGGGTGTTGCCTGCTGGTGACCTGGGGTCAAGGAGGTGCTCTGGGGAGCCTTCTGGGCTCTGCAGTCCCCACCTTCCCCACCCTTGCTATTCCTCATTACTCCAAAGGGGATGTCCAAAGTGATTTTCCTAGTTAAAATCAGGGCCTGTGAGAGATTTGGAGCACGAGGGCACACAATTCATGGGGTGAGACGACAGCAGGGCCCTGCACAGGACAGGGGATAAGGCTGGAGGAGCTACCAGAGGAGAAGGGGATGTCCCCACTCCTCACAGGGCTCCGGGGTGGCTGAAACCCTGGTGCTGGTGGTGGGATCTGTGTGCTCAGGGCTGAGACGGCAGCAGAGGCCAATCCAGGAGGTTTTCCAGCTCAACATCACGTAGTACTAATTTCAAGGACTGGTTCCTTAAAGTCACCTGGGGTTGGGGGTTTAAAGTTTCAGGCACAAGGCTGCACTGACCCCAAGCTGCTGCTGGAAGACGGGGGTCACATCCCCATCCCCTCCTCCAGCACTGGACACCAGGTTGTCATCAAATCCCTGACTGGGATGGGTTGGAGGGACTGTAAAGTTCTTCCAGTCCCACCCCTGCCCTGAGCAGGGACAGCCCCAACCAGAGCAGTTGCTCAGAGCCCCAAGGTCCAGCCTGCCCTGGGATGGTTGCAGGGATGAGGCTTCCCTCAGCAGTCTGGGCACCCTGGGCTAGGGTCTCCCCACCCTCAGCAGCAACAGTTTCTTCTTCTCTCTGATCTGAATCCCCCTCTTTCAGTTCAACCATCACCCCTGGGCCTACAAGCCCCTGTAAACTGTCCCTTAGCACCTTCTGACCCCCTTTAAGCTCTGAAGGGCTGCACTAAGGTCTCCCCAGAGCTTCTCTTCTCCAGATCACCCTCCGCAGAAGCCCCAGCCTGGCCCCACAGTAGAGGGTTCCACTTAGAGGGGCTGGTGTAACCCAGGATGTTCTCTGTCCCCAGCAGAGCTCAGCAGCATCTCCGAGTGTTCCCGAAGGCCAGGTGACCACTGCATGTGGGACTCACCCCGCTGCCCCGTAACAAGGAGCTCTGGGGAGGTTTTGCATCCTACCTAACAGCAGCTCACGCATGGCTCTGTGATACCCCTGGGGCTCTGTGCTGCTTCAGACACGGGGACAACCTCAAGGGGCTGTTAGAGCCACGGGGAGGTAACCCCCGGGGGGACTGCTTGTGCTTCTGCTTGGGAATCTCAACCCCGTGACCCTTCTCCGGGCACTGATTGATTTCAGACAGCTCTGGCTTTGGGCTGAACATGGCAGGACCCAGCTGCTGGGCTGGGGTCACCCTGCAGGCACTGCTGGAGCTCTGGGCAGGGTGGGAGTTTACTTTAGAGTCAGGGGATGGGCTGGGAAAGTCCTTTAAGGTCATCGAGTCTAGCCCCAGCACTGCCAGGTCACCCCTACCCTCTGTCCCTCACCCTGCATCTCCACAGCTTGGAGACCTCTCCAGGGATGAGGACTCCCCCACTTTCGGAGTGGACGAGCGGAGCAGAAATTGGTCCTCAGAACCAACCTCAGCCTCCCTAGGGGCACAACTTGAGGCTGGTTCCTCTGTCCTGGGGAGAAGAGACCACCCCCACCTGGCTCCAACCTCCTGAAGTTCAGGGAGTAGTGGAGAGCCAGGAAGCCTTCCCTGAGTCTCCTTTGCTCCAGTTAACCCTCCCAGTTCCCCCAGCTGCTCCTCAGAAGTTCTCCAGCTCTTTCTCCTTGTGCTGCAGCCCCTTCCCCAGCTCTGTTGCCCCTCTCTGGTCCCTCAATATCCTTTTGGCTGTGAGTGAGAGTTCCCAGAGCTGTCAAGGGCCGTGAGGGTTTCCTGCAGGTGAAGCTGGTTTCAAGCTGAAGCCCAAATGCTGGTGAAGGGGTAGGAAACCCCTGGAGAAGGTCTTGGCCGCCCCGTGAGCTGTTCTGGGGCTCAGCAGAGCCTTTTCCAGGGTTCATCTGTCTGGACAGGAAGATTCCTAGGTTTTAAACCTCACTGCCCCAGATCTGAGCAGTCATGGGGTGACACCATGCCTGTTTGTAGGGGAGACCCCACGACAAACCTCTGTAGGGTGAGTTTGGGGGAGAGGAGAAGGGAACAGCCTGATCCAGCAGCATGAGGGCAGACCCCAAGGTTCACCATGCGTGTGTGTGTGAGCATGTTCCTGGATTAACACTCAGAACTAACCCCTGGGCACTGCTGCCCATGAAATCCTGGTCTTGAGTGGCGCCACGGGCACCACAGAGGTGGGGTTTGGGTTTGGTTTGGTTTTTAAAGCTCCACAGACCCCGCTGAGCTCAGGACCCTCTGCCAGCCCTTTGTCAGGGGATCGAGAAGCATTTATCTGTGAGCAACGTGTTACCCTAAAACTGCCCTGGTAATGGGGTCGGGGCCTCTCCAGGGAGTCTTTGCTGCCTCTCTTGGTGACTCCTGGTTTGACCTCGCAGGAGGAGGAGAATCTGCGTGCTCAGGTCAGGGACCTGGAGGAGAAGCTGGAGACTCTGAAGATAAAGAGGAATGAGGACAAAGCGAAGCTTAAAGAGCTGGAAAAGTACAAGATCCAGCTGGAGCAGGTGCAGGAATGGAAGAGCAAAATGCAGGAGCAACAGGCTGACCTCCAGAAGCGCCTGAAGGAGGCCAAGAAGGTGAGTGGCCGTGGGGCTAGTGTAGGATGAGGTGTTTCTGGGGCTGGGTGAGCTGCCCCGGGGGTCTGAGAGGGGTTTGTTTGGAGTCTCCCCTCGACTTGCAGACACATCACCCTGGTTCCTCTGGGCAAATCCCAAACGCTTGACACGCTGACACTCCCACCTTTCAAAGCTTAAGGGAAGCTCCTGGAGATCTTGCAGCAGCCTCAGAAACCAGGAGCCCATAGGAAGAGGGTTGCAGGCACTCCCGTGGGATCTCTTCATCTCCCTCAATGCAGCTGGGGCAGCCTGAACTGCCATCCCAGCCTTTAAACACCCCATTAATTGAAGCTTTAGGTTCACTGCACTGAGTTGGGACTGGAAGATCCTGGAGCTGTTTCCAAATAAGATGGTCCCAGTCCCCCACAGCCTCATCCCAGCTGAGGGGTCTTGGCAATGTCTGTAAATACCTCACACGTGGGTAGAGACTGTGTGGCCAGACCCTCCTCTGTGGTTCCTGCTCAAGAAGAAAGGGCACAGACTGGAAAACTGAGGTGGAACATGAGCAGAAGCCTCTTCCCTGGCCAAGCTGGAGCAGGTTGCTCTCCTGATCTGCTCCAGACCCAGTGTTTTGGGGCTGACCAACACTAGCCTGCCTCCAGAGCACCCTGCGCCCTCTAAGTTGGGCTTGCTTCTCCTTTGGGATGAGAGACGTGAGAAGGGTCTCACCATCACTGGCTGTGGGCTTCCAAGCTCTTCTCAGGTGCATGTCCCTGACCACAGGAAGCCAAAGAGGCCCTGGAAGCCAAGGAGCGCTACATGGAGGAGATGGCAGACACAGCTGACGCCATCGAGATGGCCACCCTGGACAAGGAGATGGCAGAGGAGCGAGCCGAGTCCCTGCAGCAGGAGGTGGACTCTCTCAAGGAGAAGGTGGAGTATCTCACCATGGACCTGGAGATCCTGAAGCACGAGATCGAGGAGAAAGGTGGGCAGGGCTCAGCTGTGGGGGCTTGCTAATCCCAGTGTGGACTGGGAGGTTTGAGAGCTGAGAGTGCTCGTGGCATCCTGTGCCTGGTCACCCAGATCCAGTCTGTGGGTGGGTGTGGTGGTTCTTCATCTGCACTTACTGGTGTTGGGGGCATTGGGGGAATCCCTGAGCCTGCAGGCACCAGCCCCTAGCTTTGCTCAGCCACAGGGGAGGGAGCAAGGTGCTGCCCTCTCACCAGCGTTTGTAGCACGGCTGGGCTTTGTGGGATCAGGATCTACTCCTTAGCAGCTGCTCCCACTGAACAATCCTTCCTCTCACCCCAGGCTCAGACGGGGCAGCATCCAGTTACCAAGTGAAGCAGCTGGAGGAGCAGAACGCAAGGCTCAAGGAAGCTCTGGTGAGGTAGGTGACCTTCACACTGGGAGGTGCCCACCATGTCCCTTCCTGCAGTGTCTTGTTGTTAGTGTCAGAGCACTGATCCAGAAGCTTCTGCAGAGCAACACGGGGTCCTGGGGCTGGTCTGGGGCTCTGCTGCTCCTCTGTGTGCAATGGAGGACCTCCTGCCACCCGGGACTGACATAGAGCAGCAGAAAATGAGCCCCTTCAGAGAGCTGCTGAGTTCCCTTCCTGGTTGTGCACAGGGCTCTGCTCCCCTGGCACAGCTCAGATGGGTCTCCACAGTGCTGCTGCTTGATCCACCACCCCGTTCCTCAGGCCACGGTGGCTCAGAACCAGCCCCTCCTGCAGGCCAGAAAGAGCTTGAGGAGGTGGGAGCAGCCCATCCTCATGGGAAACAGCCTCCCAAAGACCCCACACAGTGCAGGGGGGTGGGAGGGGTAGGAAGGTCCATGTGAGAGGAGCTCACAGCACTCAAGCTCTCCTGGCAGAGCTGCTTCAGGGCTGTTGGAACTCCTCATGGCTCTGCTGGTGGAGCTTCTTCATGCTCTGTGCTTCTGCCACTGACCTGACCCACTGCTGGAGTCACTCCTGCTTGTTGCCCACTGGCTTCTGTTCTCTCTGTCCCTCTTCCTGGGGGTTTCTCTGTGCTGGTGCCCGCCCTGCGCTCTGTCTGGGGAGCGAGCAGTCTCTCCTGCCTGGAGATCTGGTTCCTTGTGGGCTGCTGACACCTCTGGTTGCTCTCCTGCAGGATGCGGGACCTGTCTGCTTCTGAGAAGCAGGAGCATGTAAAGCTCCAGAAGCAAATGGAGAAGAAGAACACAGAGCTGGAGTCCCTGCGACAGCAGAGGGAGAAGCTCCAGGAGGAGGTGAAGCAGGCAGAGAAGATGGTCGATGAGCTGAAGGAGCAGGTGAGTCCGATGAGGGAAGGGGGCCTTCTGGAGCTGTTTGGAGCAGCTCTGGCCACTGTGGTTCCAGCAGTGGAGCTGGACTGGGCTCTCCTTGGCCATAGGACACAGTCCTTGGGCACAGGGGTGGTGTGTCCTGCTCTGTGGGTCTGGCCCCTCTTTGCAGCTCCCTCAGGGTCTATCCATGCTCGCAGGTGGACGCGGCTCTGGGTGCCGAAGAGATGGTGGAGACCCTGACCGAGAGGAACCTGGACCTGGAGGAGAAGGTCCGAGAGCTGCGTGAGACAGTCGGAGACCTGGTAAGATGGACAACCCCCAGCAGGGCTGGTGCTGAAGGCTGCTGCCACTTCCTTCACGGCTGGGGTGATGGCAAGGGCTGATCTGGGGGTGCCTGCAGGCACCGGGGAGCCTCTGTGCAGCTCAGGGTGTCCCACAAACACCTGTAGTCCCTCACCATGTTGTAACCACATCGTGTGGGGGGCTTCTTGACAGGAGGCCATGAATGAGATGAACGATGAGCTGCAGGAGAACGCCCGCGAGACTGAGCTGGAGCTGCGGGAGCAGCTGGACATGTCGACAGCGAGGGTGCGCGAGGCTGAGAAGCGCGTGGAGGCGGCACAGGAGACTGTGGCTGACTACCAGCAGACCATCAAAAAGTACAGGGAGCTGACGGCTCATCTGCAGGTACCGACCCTTGGAGCCCTTGTGGGGCATCTTCTGTGCCCTGGGTCAGGAGAATGAGTGAGGGGGGCAGAGTGGTTCTGGAGATGGTGGTACTTTGGGCTTCTGTGCTTGAGGGAGAGGCACGTGTCAGAACACAGCTGGTCCCACACTGGAGGTGCTGGCAGTGACCTCTGGGTGTCACCCAGTCCATCCCCTGCGTCCAGCAGGGTCTCACAGAGCAGGCTGTCCTGGATGGGTTCAGTTGGGTTTGTGATCTCTCCAGAGCAGGAGACTCCACAACCTCTCTGGGCAGCCTGGGCCACCCTCACAGTCAAGAAGTTTCTCCTCATGGAAGTTGAGATGGAACTTCCCAGGTGCCAGCTGGTGCCACTGGTGTCCCTTGTCTCACCAGTGGGCACCACTGGGCAGAGACTGGCCCCATCTTCCTGCCCCCCAGCATCAATTGGATCCCTCTCAGCTGCTCCTCTCCAGATCAACAACTCCAGAGCTCTCAGCCCCCTCCTCATCCTCACAGCCTCCACTGGACCCTCTCCAGTAGCTGCCTGCCTCTCTTGAACTGGGGAGCCCAGAACTGGACCCAGGACTCCAGATGTGGCCCCACAGGGAGGCAGGAGAACCTCCCTGACCTACTGCTCACACTCTCTCATGAGTGCCCTTGGCTCCTGGTGCCATAGTCATCCCCATGCTGGAGAGAAGGTTCCCAGTGGAGCTTTCCTTGGCACTAGCAGCCCTGTCAGACTGTTTGTGGCCTCTGGCAGCCCTCCCCACGTCCAGATGGGTCTGGCAGAGCCCCTGCTGAATCAGCACTGGGCAGACACAGCTGCTGGGAACCAGCATAGGGCTGCTCTGGCTGCTGGGAACCAGCTCTAGGACAAGACAGCTCTGAGCTGATTCCAGCCCTGCCCTTGGCACTCCAGGGCTTTGCTGGCAGCATGTGGAGATGTCTGTTGGCTCTGGGAGGATTCCCTGCCTCCCCTACAGCCCAGCGCTGGGGAAGCTCGTGCATTCCTCACCCTGACATCCCTTCCCCCCATCGCTGTGTGTGCTGTCCCCCAGCAGGGTCAGGGGGAGGTGGGGTGGAGTGTTCTGCAGCCACGTGGGGGGTCACACATCTCCTCTGAGCTGGGTTCCCCTGTGTCTCATCAGGGTTTTGTTTTTCTGAGCTCAGGACGTGAACCGAGAACTCATGAGTCAGCAGGAAGCATCTGCTGAGAAGCAGCAGCAGCCTCCCCCCGAGATGTTTGACTTCAAGATCAAGTTTGCAGAGACTAAGGCCCACGCTAAGGTAGGGTTGACTCAGGGTGGGGGGGATGGTGGGTCACAGAGAGATGTTTCCTGTGACAGCAGGGGAGGCAGGCAGGGAATCAGCCCTAGGATGGGATGGAGCTCCTCAAGTCCCACCAAACCCATCCAGGGCCCCCTTAACCCCTCACCACATATCTCCACAGCTTGGAGACTCCTCCTGGAGATAGGATCTACCCCACTGCCCTGGGCAGCCTGGGACAGGCTGGGACGACCCTTGTGGGACAGAAATTACTCCTCACGGGCAACCCAGGAGCATCCAGCCCTCATGGACTCTTTGTCATAGAATCCCAGACTGGTTTGGGTGGAAAGGGACCCCAGATCTCATTCAGTCTGAACCCCCTGCCATGGGCAGGGACACCTCTCACCAGACAAGGCTGCCCCAAGCCCCATCCAACCTGGACTCGAACACTGCCAGGGATGGAGCAGCCACAACCTCCCTGGGCAGCCTGTTCCAGTGCCCCAGCACCCTCCCAGGGAGGAATTTCTGCCTCAGATCTCATCTAACTCTCCCCTGTTTTAGCTTGAACCCATCCCCCTTGTCCTATCCCTAGAGTCCCTTGTGAAAACTCCCTCTCCAGCTCTCATGGAGCCCCTTCAGGTACTGGAAGGTGCTACAAGGTCCCCCCTGGAACCTTCTGTTCTGCAGCTGAACAACCCCAACTCTTGCAGCTTTGTCCTTTAGAGCTGCCTCCCCCAGGGACTGTCAGCTGAAAGCTCCACAGCAGCAGCTCTGCTGAGCCCCCTCCTCTCTTCCCCAACAACCCAAACCAACCATTTCCTGATTCCTGTGCCTCAGGGGGAGCCCTCCAGCCTTCCCAGCACCAACCAGTTCTTCTCTGGTGGCCCATGAGCCTTCCCCAGTCCCTTCCACACTGCTGCTGGCTGTATCCTGGGAGCAGAGAGGCTCTGCCCCAAGAAGATATCAGGGGACTCTGTGCTGGGCAGAGGCTGAAGGGTCTCTGCCTGTGTCTCCTCAGGCCATCGAGATGGAGCTGCGGCAGATGGAGGTGCAGCAGGCCAACCGCCACGTGTCCTTGCTCACCTCCTTCATGCCTGACAGCTTCCTGCGCCACGGCGGGGACCATGACTGCGTCCTGGTGCTGCTGCTCATCCCGCGGCTCATCTGCAAGGTGAGATGGGACCCCCGGCTTCTGCTTCAGCTAGATTCTTACTTGGGAGCTTTGGGGTGATTCTGTCTCCTGAGCTGGGTTTGGAGCATTGGCTGCAGCCCTGTGGTGCCCTCTGGCTGTACCAGGAACCCACCTTGACCTCCCTTCCCAGTGGTATGGGGGATTTGGAGTGGTTTCTCCTTTGAGAACTTCCCAAGTGGTCTGGGAGTTGGGGGGAAGCAGGTCCCTGCCCATGGTGGGTCAACTCTTGGAGCCCTCAGCTGCAGAGCTGGTGGGCCAGAGCTCCCAGTTGGAGCAGGGCTGGTGTTGCAGCACCCACTGGGGTGGTAGCACCCATCTGTCCCAGTCATTCCCCCTCTATTCTGCAGAAACCCCTCTGATGTTTAGGGGTTTGGTGGCAGGGGGGTTAGCTGGTTGGTGGGAGGATGCTGAAGGCTCCTGCTGTTCCCTGCAGGCTGAGCTGATCAGCAAACAGGCCCAGGAGAGGTTTGACCTGAGCGAGAACTGCTCGGAGCGCAGCGGGCTGCGTGGCGCCGCGGGAGAGCAGCTGAGCTTTGCTGCAGGGCTGGTCTATTCCCTCAGCCTGCTGCAGGCCACTCTGCACAAATACGAGCAGTGAGTACCTGGCCCTACTTTGCACCCAAGTGCCACCGCACTCTACCCAC
>VZRI01013083.1:61571-73614 GCA_013397515.1 Upupa epops
CCACCCACTCTGCACCTCACAGCAGCACCAGCACCCCTAGTTCCATCCCACTCCACCCACCCTGCACCTCACAGCAGCACCAGCACCCCTAGTTCCACCCCACTCCACCCACTCTGCACCCCACAGCAGCACCAGCACCCCTAGTTCCACCCCACTCCACCCACTCTGCACCCCACAGCAGTGCTGGCAGCTGCTGCCCTACCTAACAGGGGTTTGGGCTGGGGAAAGCTGAGGGTTCCCAGCAGTGGCCTCATGATGGCAGACTGTGTCTTCCTGGCACATGAGGCTCCAGCTCCCAAGCTCATTGTCTCCCCCAGAGCTCTGCTTGAGGCCAGAAAGAGCTGCGTGGAGTTTTCCATCCATCCTGCCAGGAGATGGAATCAGGGGATCAAGGAATCAGGGGATGGGTTGGGTTGGAGAAGCCCTTTGAACTCCTCCAGTCCAGCTCCAGCACTGTTCCAGGTCTCCCATAATCTGTCCCTCACCCCACATCTTCATAGCTTTGCAACCCCTCCAGTGACAGGGAGTCCCCCACTGTGCTGGGTAGCCCAGAACAGGCCTGAGGAAGCCTTGTGGAGCAGAAAATGGTCCTCAGGGCCAATCTAAACCTCCCCTGGGCTCCTCAAGGGGCTCCCCTGGTGCTGCAGCTCCTTCCCCAGCCCTGTTGCTCCGCTCTGAAAGGGTCACAGTCTCTTGGGTTGCAGCTGGGGTTGACTCTGCCCTCCTGTCCTTCCCCAGCAGCACTGTCACCTGTGCTGGGGGAGGTTCCCAGTGCCACCTCTAACTCCTGAATCACTCAGTGCCCAGCCCTGGCATCATCACAGAGCTGGAGCTTCCCTCGGAGACTGGGAAATGCCAGCGAGCACCAGAACGGCTGCGGCTGGGGAGGGCTCCCTGGTGGTCTGGGGTTGGGGTTCCAGTGCTCTGCAGTGGCTTATCCCAGTCTGGAGCCAGTGGCCATCCCAGTCCAGCTGACTGTGCCCGTGTTCTCCTCGCAGGGCCCTGAACAAGTGCAGTGTGGAGGTGTACAAGAAGGTGGGGATGCTGTACCCTGAGATGAGCGTCCATGAGCGCTCACTGGACTTCCTCATCGAGCTGCTGCACAAGGACCAGCTGGACGAGACGGTCAACGTGGAGCCGCTCACCAAAGCCATCAAGTACTACCAGGTGGGGCTGGGGCTGGTCCTGGGGGGCTAGCACAGCCTGGCCAGTGCATGTCAGGGTTGGGGGTTGTGACCTCAGCTACAGGGTTCATGTGGGGTGATGTGAGGAAGCTCTGTGGGCTCTGTCAGACATCACCCCGTGCCGGTGTCACCAGCAGGCTGTGACCTCTGTCAGGACACAGGGAGGCAGGACCTGCGTCTCCTGTTACTCAACCTCTGACTTGAGGGCCCCCAGCTCTTCCGGAGGGGATGAGGTGTGGGACCACTGCAGGAGTTTGCACATAGGGTTAAAAATCAGGGCCAGAGCCTCGAAGTTTGGGGATTTTCTGTTGCATACGGGGAGGGTTTGGTCACAGGAGGCTGAGCGCTGCCTGTCTTTCCCCACCAGCACCTCTACAGCATCCACCTGGCCGAGCAGGCTGAGGACTGCACCATGCAGCTGGCCGACCACATCAAGGTGACCCTCTTGTTGAGTCATTTCTGCCTTTGCCTCTGCTGCCCCAGCCCTGGGGTCATTTTATGAGGGACCTACCAGTGCCCCAAGCCCCAACCTACAACTGACAGAGTGCTGCAGCCTCTTCTTCCGCTCCTGTGAACCCTGCAGTTTGGGCTGGGGGTTGGAGAGAGGGTCTGTCCTGACCCCAAAGAGAAACAGGGGAAGGGCTGATGTGGAGAAGCCCTTTTTGCTCCTCTAGCCCAACCCAACCCATACAAGTTCCTGTTAACCCCAACCCCTGTCCCTCACTACTCCACATCTCCATGGCTTTGCAACCCATCCAGCGACCCCTTTTCGGGTGGGCACCCCTTTTGGGGCAGAAATTGTTCCTCAAGGCCAACCTCAACCTCCCCATGGCTCCTCAGGGGGCTCCACTGGTGCTCTAGCCCCTTCTCCAGCTCCAGTGCCCTTCTGTGCCCACACTGCAGCCCCTCATTTTTGAACAGTCGTGAGCCCAGGATTCAAGATGGGGTCCCCCAGTCCAGAGGGATGATCCCTGCACTAGTCCTGTATCCCAGTGCTGGTGTAGCTCCCAGTTTGCCCCATGCTGGTTGTTCTGACTGTGCCATTCTGTGCCCGCAGTTCACCCAGAGTGCCTTGGACTGCATGGGGGTGGAGGTGTGTCGGCTCCGCGCCTTCCTCCAGGTAGGACTCGCTCCCTGGGGTGGTGCTTGGGGCTGTGCTGGGTCCCCTTCTCCCCAGCTGGGTTCCCTGAGATCCTTTCTGTGCCCCGCAGGGCGGGCAGGAGGCATCAGACCTCGCCATCCTGCTCAAGGACCTGGAGACATCCTGCAGTGACATCCGCCAGTTCTGCAAGAAGATCAGGCGCCGCATGCCGGGCACCGACGCCCCGGGGATCCCAGCAGCACTGGGCTTCGGGGCGCAGGTGAGCTGCCAGCCACTGCAGCACAGGACTGCCCAGCTGAGTACTGGGAGCTCTGGGATGTACTGGGCTGGCACCAAGCACTGGTGATGGGTTGCTCCAGGACGGAGCTCCCTGCTGAGGCCGAGCCAACAGAGCTGCGGTGTCTCTGGGCTGTGTGTTGCTCCTTGGGATGGGGACAGCAGCCCCATAACCAGCTCTTCTGCAGCCTTCAGCTTGGTTCCCCCTTCCCTGGTGCTTCCCATCCCATGGAGACTCTGGAGAAGCAAAACCTTCCAGGCAGGGGGAGGCTGGTGCTGTGCGACCAGGAGCTCCCCCCCTGCCTAGGAATGGAGCCCAGTGGCTGCTGATCCCAGCCATCTTCTTCCCACCCCGCTGCAGGTGTCGGAGACGCTGCTGGATTGCCGCAAGCACCTCACCTGGGTGGTGGCTGTGCTGCAGGAGGTGGCGGCTGCAGGGGCGCAGATGATTGCTCCTCTAGCTGAGAATGAGGGGCTGCAGGCTGTGAAGCTGGAGGACTTGGCCTTCAAAGCCAGTGAACAGGTGGGAAACCCCTTCGTGGCCTCCTCACATCCTCTCCTGCACAGTGAGGTGGAGCTGGGAGCTGTCTCCCTCCATCGCTGTGGACCTGCCTGTGGGCAGCTCTTGGCTGGGAGAGTCCTGTGGAGGCTGGGAATGAGCTGCTGGGAATGGTCATGGGATCAGGGGATGATGGGGTGAGGTGGAGAAGCCCTTTGAGCTCCTGACAGGTCCCTCCTAACCCCTGACCCTCACCCCTCATCTCCATGGTTTTGCAACCCATCCAGACATGGGGACTCCCCCCACTGCCCCAGGCAGCCTGGGCCAGGCCTGGGGAAGCCTTGTGGGGCAGAAACTGGTCCTCAGGCTCAAGCTCAACCTCCCCTGGGGCACTATTTGAGGCCATTTCCTTTCATCCTGGGAAGAAGGGACTAACCCCCACCTAGCTCCAGCCTCCTGAAGTTCAGGGAGTTGTAGAGAGCCCACAGGTCTCCCCTGAGCCCCCTTTTCTGCAGTTAACCCCCCACTTGCTCCTCAGAAGTTCTCCAGCCCCTTCTCCTCGTGCTCCAGCCCCCTTCCCAGCCCCACTGCCCTGTGGAGCCACTGCAGACCCTCAGTGTCCTTCTGGCCTGGAGTGAGGGACCCAGACCTGACCCCAGTCTGGAGTCCCCCATCACTTGGTTCCTCTGCTTCACAGATCTACGGGACCCAGGGCATCAACCCCTACGAGTGCCTGCGGCAGTCCTGCAGCATCCTCATCGCCACCATGAACAAGATGGCCACAGCCATGCAGGAGGGGGAGTACGACGCAGACAGACCCCAGACCAAGGTGGGCTTCAGTCAGCGCTGAGCCGAAGCACCTGGAGCTGCACTGTAACCTCCCTCAGGCCTGGGATGGGCTCAGAGCCCCAGAGCTGCTGTCCGTGGGGTTCAGGGGATGCTGGAATCCTTATAAAATGCCAGTGGTCTGACTGGTTCCTCCTGTCCCTGTCACAGCCCACCCCCCCGGCTGAGCTGCGGGCAGCAGCTCTGCGGGCAGAGATCACCGACGCCGAGGGACTGGGGCTGAAGCTGGAGGACAGGGAGACAGTCATCAAGGAGCTCAAGAAGTCCCTCAAGATCAAGGTGAGCTGCTGGCCCTTGGTTCACCCCAGGGAGAAGCCGGTTGGGGTCACCTTCATGCTCTCAGTGACTCGTGGCCCGTGATGCTGACAGTTCCCAGTCCCACCCGGTTCTGGAGATGCTCTTCCAGCAGTCAGGGAGGTTCTCTGGGACACTGGGTGATGCTACTGGGTGCTGGGTGGGGGTTGTGACTTGTGGGTGCCACGAGGAGCTTTTCTCGGTGCCCACCACCCCTCTGTGATCCCTCTGCTGCAGGGCGAGGAGCTCAGCGAGGCCAACGTGCGGCTCAGCCTGCTGGAGAAGAAGCTGGACAGTGCATCCCGGGACGCCGACGATCGCGTGGAAAAGATCCAGACGAAGCTGGATGAGACCCAGACGCTGCTCAAAAAGAAGGAGAAGTGAGTGTGGGAAGGGGCTCTGAGGAGGGACTGGATGGCCAGTGGTCCCTCAGCCTAGCTGCAGGGGGTCTGGGGGGTTACTGTGGGGATGTTACTGGAGGATCCACCAGGGAACCAGCGTGTTTCAAGCTGGCAGAGGGTCCTGGAAGGGTCCAGTTGCTCCTGTGGGATGGGATGTTCTGTGTCCCCACACCACTGCCTGGCTCTGGGTGTCCCTGGCCCAGGAGCTGCAGGGGGATAGTAGGGCTGAGCAGGAGGAAGGGGCTGTCAGGTCCACACGGATTCTGTGCCCTGCCCTGGAGCTCCTGGAGCAGCAGGTTCCTGCTCCCAGCCCCAGCAGGAGAAAGCCAAGAGCTGCCAGCTCCTTCCCCTTTCCCATCCAGAGGAGGCTCTGTGGCTGCACCCCAACCCTCTTTCTTCTCCTCAGAGAGTTCGAGGAGACCATGGATGCTCTGCAGGCCGACATCGACCAGCTGGAGTCAGAGAAGGTGGAGCTGAAGCAGCGCCTCAACAACCAGTCCAAGCGAACCATCGAGGGGCTGCGGGGTGCCCCCACCTCAGGAGTCGCCTCCATCGTGTCCGGCATCGCTGGAGGTTGGTGCCCAGTGTCCCTGAGCACCTCTGTGGCTGCTGTGGGGTGTTTGCAGGCTCCTGGAGCCCTTGCTCTGCCCAGGTAGAGAGGACAGGAGGTGCCATGGGGCTGCAGCTCCCATCTTGTGCCTCTCCAGGGCACAGACGGACTGTTTGGGGTCTGACCTGGCTGCCTCAGTGTCCCCAAAGCCCAGCAGCAAGGGCTGGGCGCTGGTTCTGAGCTGAGTGCTGGTGTGGGCTGGGTGCTCGCCAAGGCTGTGGATCCTCCTGCTGGCACGTTGGCACCTTCCCTGGTGCTCTGGAGGAAACAATCCCACCAAATCCTCCTGGCTTTGGCTGCGAGACAGCGAGCGGCCTGAGGAACCCAGAGCTCCTCTAAGATGGGGATAGGGGTGGCTGAGAGCAGCCTGACCCCAGTGCTGGGGGGATGGCTCTGGCTCCAGCTTTGAACTGGCCTGGTGTGGGTGATGCAGCTCCCAGTCGCTGTGGACACAGCGTGGGTTCAGACACGGTGGGTGACCAGAGCTTCTCTTGGCTCCTGAGTCCATCCTGGGCTTTAATTCTGCTTCTTTTTGTCTTCCCTCTGGCTCCTTGCGCTGCAGAGGAACCGCAGCGAGGTACGAACTGCACCAGTGCATGCCAGTGCCCCCTGTAGTGCATGCCAGTGCCCCCAGCAGCGCATGCCAGGGGGGACGAGCATCCCAGACACAGCCCTGAGCACAGTCTGGTGTGGGCACAGTGGGAAGGACAGGTCGTGCTCAGCTGGTGGCTGGTGCCCCAGTGAGTAGCAGCAGATGGGAGTGATGAGTGTGAAATCCATACTGGTGCAGACTGGGTGACTCCCGCAGTGCCCAGAGCCTGGCACAGCCCTGAAAAGCAGCACCGGGAGCCGCTGGGGTGCCCTCTGAGGATGTTCCATTGATGCCTGGGCACACAAGGGCAGAAGAATGCCACTGCCCTGTGCCCATGGGTGCCCGCTGCTGACGCTGGTGCCCATCCACAGGGGTCAGTGCCAGCCAGGTGAACGGCGGTGGCTCAGGGCCTGTACAGGTGAAGGATTCCCCACTGCTGCTCCAGCAGATCGATGCCCTGCAGCTCTCCATCAAGCAGCTTAAGAATGAGAACAACCGTCTCAAGGTGAGGAGTGGGCAGGGCCCTCAGCGGGACCCACGGGGTGGTAGAGCTCAGGGGTGCCCCATGCCAGGGCAGGAGCAGGAGGGAATGGAGGCTGGGGTGTGTGGGGTGGCTGTGGGGGCCTTGGCATGGGGCACAGGGGTGGCAAACCGTGTACTGAGTGAGCTGGGGCTGCTTAGTCTGAGGAAGAGGAGGGTGGGGGACACCCTGCTGCCTTCAACTACAGTGGGGAGGTGGGGGTTGGCCTCTTCTCATGAGTGATGGGAACAAGTGACCCCTGGGGGGAGATCCCGGTTGAACTGGGGAGGGAACTTTTCCACCACAAGGACCATGAGCTGCTGGAATCATCTCCCTGGGGAGGGGCTGGAGGCCCCAGCACTGGCTACAGTTAAGGTCCAACTGGTCTAGGTGGGGCTTGGCCGCAAGAGGTTGGGCTAGATGGTCCTTGAAGATCCAACATGGAATCTAGCGGGGTTGGTGGGGTGGTTCCATGACTCTGGAGTGCTGGAGGCATTTATTAATTAACAAACAGAGCAGTCAATAAACTCATTAACTGTGGAACATCCCCCTGGGTCATTCTCAGCCCTATAATTAGGCAGATCGTTAGCACTGCAGTTAATGACTGCTCAGCCCTAAAGGCTGAGTTACGGGGCTGAGGTGACCTTTCCCCCTCCCCAGGACTCACCCAGAGGCTTCTTCTGGGGGTCCTGGTGAGGCATCAGTGCTGTCCCAGCTCCCACTACCCAGTGCAGCTCTGGGCTGCAGCTTTACCCCCTGTTTTCTTTGCTTTGGGTTCTGCTCTTTATCCACTGGGTCCTCCCCATCCAACCCCCTTGACCCTGACGACCTTCTCTCCACTGGCTGCAGGGAGCGCAGATGAAGATGGAACTGGCCAGCCTGGCTCCTCTGCACGTCCCCAAGGTCTCCGTCCCCAAGAACCGCCAGGGAGAGGGTCTGGCCACGCAGACCCTCTATCGCAAGACCAACCAGCTGCTAGAGACCCTCTACCAGCTGAGTGCCAACGCCAAGGTCCTGGACTTGAAGCAGAACAAGTCGGGTAGGTGCTGCAGCTGGGGAGGGGGACAGGGACACTGTGAGCTGGGGAGCTCTGTCCCCATCTTCCCTTCTCCTTCCCATAAAGCGATCAGCAGGCCCTTTCCCTCCAGCCTGCAGCCAGAGCAGGGTTGATCCCAGAAATTCCTGCCTGAGCAGGATCTGCCCAGGACTGCGGCAGGGAGCGGCCTCCTGTTCCCAAGACCTGGCTGACCTTGTCCCTGTGCCCACTGTCCCCCGTGCCGTGGCCGTTCATGGGTCTGGGGACATCACGGCAGCCGTTTGGAGCTGAAGCTGCTCCTCGGGCAGGATGACACCTTCCCCATCCTTGTCCTCCTCCTTCCAAAGCTCCCACCAGGCCATCTGAAGGAGTTAGTAGCCATCGCCCTGCTTGTGCTTGGAGGTCCCAGTGCTGCCGTTACCCCTACGTGTCGGTTCTTTGGCAGCCCTGGGGGTGCCCTCACCCCAGCCCCAGGGCTGTTCCCGTCCCTCACCCCACACACATCTTGTCCCACAGCTCGGAGCTCGTCGGCGCGGCTGCTGGAGCAGACGGCTCGGCTCTGTGCCCTCAGGAACACCATCGACGCCTTGAGGGTGAGGCAGGACCCTCCTGTGCTGCAGGACTGGGAGGGGGGGGTACAGGGCACCCCACTGCTGGCACTGGCATCTCTGGCTGTGCCATGGTGGGGCTGAGGGGCTGCTCCCTTCCCTTTAGGAAAGGCCTGGCTTCCTCTCTGGCTTCTCCCTGGGGATGTGGGGCGGTTGAGTGGCTTGGTGTGCTGGTGATGGGCTCTCTGAGATGGATGAAGGGCTCGGGAGGGTGGATGGGGTGTTAGTGAGGGGCTCTGTGGGGTGACAGAGGACTCAGAGAATGACCCCATGGGATGACAAGGGGCTCTGTGGGGTGATGAGGGGCTTTATAAGGTGAGGAGCGAGCTTTGTGTGGCACCGGTCTCAGAGGACACAGTGGGGTGCTGAGGAGCTTTGTGGGGTCATTCAGGTCTAGAGCAGAGGGCTCTGTGGGGCAGTTCACATCTGTTTGGCTGTGGGTCCAGAGCAGCCCTGGGGCCGTGCTGCAGTTGTGGGGTGACCCTTGTCTCCCTCCCACAGGACGACACCCTGCGGGACACGGTGCAGCAGCAGCCAGGCGCCAGTGTCCCCACAGCCTTCGGCCTCTTCCCCTCTTCCTCCTTTCTCAAGGTGAGAGACCTTCGGTGTTGGGATGGGGAATGGAACAACAGGGGCAGATGGTCCTGGTGGCCCCCCCATGTCCTTCTTAACGCTAACAGCCACCCCTTTGACCCCCCTGCAGGCCAAGCGGGAGGATGAGGAGGGTTCCACACTCTTCGGCCGAGTCTCCTTCCCCTGCTCCCCGGGGCAGGGTCAGGCCCACCGGCTGCCGCTCACCCCGGACCTGCTGCTGCGCCTCCGCCGCCACTTCGGGCCCTGAACCAGGACCCCTGCCTTCAGCCGACCGACACCCCCCCAGGCCAGACCACCCCGCCAGTGCTCATCAGACACTACAGAACCCCCAAACCTCCTCTCTGGGGTACTGGGGAGGGGAGGGGGACAGCAGTGGATCCCTAAAACCTTCCCTCGTGTCCCCACATGGAGGTGGGACAGGGCTGCAACCCCCCTGTTGCAGTTACTGGCGTGAAAGACCCTCCTACCCCGGGCATTGGCACTCGCAAATAAAAACTGCTGTGAACGCTGCACCGGGGAGACCCTGGGGGTGTGGGGCACCAGGGGCACAGCTCGGGGGATGCCGGTGTTATAGAAAGGATTCCAACCACAAAGTGGAATGGAAGAGTACAAACACTTTTATTGTGGTAGAAGGCCTGGGAGTCGCAGCTCCTGCGACGGCTAGCACCTTTTCCCGACGGCTTGTACCTTTTGCTTACAGGCAGCACCTTTTAATTCCCCCTCTGAAGTCGATTGTGACTTCGCTATCCTTCCATCCAGATCTTCCTTGCTTTATTGGGGAATTTCCATCTGGTTATCTTAACCTTGCTCAGCTTCGCTTCTCTTTGCATAACAACTGTGCGCATAGCTATGTTCACACCTGTGGTTCCACAAGGTGTTCCTTGCAACAGCATTAACGATTCAAAACGTCCCTCCTAAGTAAGAACAAACGCCCTCTGTTCCCTCTTTTCTATCGTCCTTTTGCTGATCCAATCAGTCTAAGACAGCCCGGGCCGTTCGTTCATTCCTTGCAGCTCTGAATTATTTCGTTACCATGAATCTACCCAGCCTATTTGTTATAAACATTCCTAATCTATTTCGTATCTGTGGTCGTAGGATTATAACAACCGAACCCACTATTAAGGGCCCTGCTAATACAGAGATCAGGATTATCAGCCAGGGGGGCAGACTAAACCAGCTTCTTTGTGCCTCGCGGTCCCTTTTGCGTTGGTCTAAACGTTCCCTTAGTTCTGCTAAGGAATCTTGGACTACCCCCAGATGGTTCGCGTAAAAACAACACTCCTTTCCCAAAGGAACACACGGCTTTCCTCGTTGCAAGAATAAGTCGCCTCTGAGATTCTGTGACACCACTTCGGATAACGATGTTAAAGATTCCTCTAAATAGGCGATGGATTTCTCAGTTCGTGTCCGATCTTCATCTACTGCCGTTTGCAATGAACTCCAACTCTGCTGGGGCTGCTCCGGAGAAGCTATTCCTGTTCTGGTAGCTCCCAATAGTTCTGGTAGCACTGCAATAGTCAGTGTAGTAACGGGTTCCCTTTTGCTCAACCGGTGCCCCAAGCGTTCCTGATCCAAATGCAAGTACAGACGTTCCTCGGAATACAAGAGGATTTGGGGAACCACTAATACCTGCACACAGAACTCTGCAGTGGCGCTCAGTGTATCAACCGAGACGCAGGGTGTCAGTCCGGTCACCGAGCAAATCCACTGTGCGCCTCTTCCAGGTAGCACCCACTTTTCTTGCTCGGTGAAATTTGTCTTCCAAGTCAGACACACCTCCGTCTCTTCTCTTGGAACAGTACCTATACATCCTCCCCGACCCCTCACCTGTAACAGCATTATCCCCGCTTTTCTTTCTCTCCGTACACATTCGTTGGGACTCTGGCCTTGGGAGATGTTATATTTAGTTAGCGTAGCTATCCCTTCATAAAAGGGTGGCTGGGTATTGTAACACATCCAGCAGGCCCGAGTGAAGTCTGGATTCGTAATGTTTAGGGTCGAATACGCTGCTAACATTATCGTCCATAAAGGGTCTGTCGATATCTCAGCTGCCTCCGACAAAGGGATGTTTGTAGGAGACATGGTTGTGGTCTCAGTGGTTTGGTTCTTTTTACTTTCTGTTGTCTTTATGGTTTGATGAGGCCCTACTTTTTGGGTAATAATCCTGTCTTGTTTTTTTATCATAATTAATCCTCCCCGGTCGGTTCCAGATTCCCAGTAACGCATTCCCCAGGTTTGTCCCGCCAGCCATCGGGGGTTCTCCGCATCTTTCACGGTTAGCACCAGGTATTCACAGGTAACTCCCACCCCATCTACCTTCGGGTCTTTACATCCGGGTGGTCCCCAGGAAACTTCTAAAAGCTGGTCCTGGCTATCAGGTTTCCAGTCGGTTGCAGCAGTCTCACAACCCCAATAGGTACAGTAGTACGCGCTGGATTGATTACAGTAGCTTTTCCCAGGGTTAGAGCTAGGACAGAAATAGACTGGCATTAAGTTTAAACAAGGTGCTATGGGCACTAATTCGCAGCTGTATACGTTAAAGACAGGAGCGCCTGTGGTGACGTTGATGCGGACGACCTTCTGGTCCGCCCATCGCAGTAAGGTCCAGTTGAATGGCTGGTGAACATAGCCTAGGGTCCAGGTGATCATTACGGAAACCATCAGGCAAGGCTTCATTCTTCTCACCAGTAATGGCCCTCTGCCTCCTTTTGCAGAGAGCAACAGGGGATAGACTCTTCTCAGCAGCAGTGGACACGCTTCAGAGAACGCAGCAATCGCCTCCTTTAGGTTCTTGATCACTTTTGGGGGGTCCACCCTCTTTTGTCGATCAAACCCAGAGTCCCTGGTTCCTGGATCACAGTCCACTTGGCTGGGGCGCTGGGTCCTTTAATTCGGCTAGCACGTGTCCATTCTCAGCAGTTCGGGCAGCAGTGTCTGTCGGAAGCAGCACAAGAAAAAGTCCCTCCCAGCGCGGGGTTAAAGAGGAATCCTTCCGGGATGAAGGGTCTCCGGGTCGAATGCGGGGTCTGGCAAGGTCCAGTGGGGGTGTTTGTACAACCGATCCTTCTCTTCCTTAATTCTCACCATCTTTTTCCCAATTCCAGGAGGTCTCCTGCTAAAGTTTTATCTTCCACCTCGAGGTGATCTGTCGATATTCCAAAGTCTATGGAATGCCGTATGACATTTCAAAAGGAGATACCCCCCTGTCCCCCCCACCCTGGCTGAGTTCGTACGTATGGGAGAGCTAGGGGCAAACATTTCACCCAACTCATTCTGCTCTCTGACACTCATTTTGTTAGACGTTTCTTTATCTCCCCATCCATTCTTTCCACTCTTCCCGAGCTTTGTGGATGCCAGGGAGTGTGGTATTTTCATTTTGTCCCAAACAATTCCATAGTCCTTTCGACAATTTTTGAGGTGGAATGTGAGCCTCTGTCTGATTCCACCACTAACACCACCCCATACCCTGGGATAACAGGAT
>VZRI01013084.1:8044-47309 GCA_013397515.1 Upupa epops
TCAATCATTTAACCCTGACCATTACTAAACAAGGGAAGGGAATGTAGATGAGAGATTGAAAGCAAGGATCAAAAAGTAAACTCCACCTAACAAAGAAACGGCTTCTGTAACCCTGCCTGTTTGCCCTGCCTGTGCGAACTGTCACGCAAATTGTCTCTCTATAGCCAGTTACAATCCTGTTTGCCTACTCCTGTTCACCATGCTCCAGGTCTCCATGCTCCCTAGAAGCTCCCAGCCTTAACTACTGGAAGCCAAGCTGAGACTCCTCCTTCCGGCCGCTCCAAAGGCAGGCTGGGAAATGAAGTTGGAAAATATTGGAAAATATTTCCCTGTTTTTTTGTATCTACTTCAATATTCTACAATATTCTTCATTTGAAGAGTAAGAATAAAGAATAGCTAAAATGGTAAGTATTTATAGACACTTTTATTCTGAAATTCAAGTTCAGACAGGCAAAGGTGGGCTTAAGCAATTATGGTGGTTTATCTCTGGCTGGAGGCCAGCTGTCTACCACAGCTGATTTAAGGAATCTGTAGAGTGGTGAATTTTGGTCTCTGTTCACAAGTAACAATCAATGGGACAAAAGGAAATTAGCTCTAGTTGCATCAGGGAAATTTAGGTTAGACAGTAGGAATAACTTACCAGGCATGGTAACAGGCTGCCCAGGGTGTTCGTTGAATAGCCACCTCTGGATGTGTTTAAAAGTTGTGCAGTCATGAAGCTTAGAGACATGGCTTAGCAGTGGGCTTGGTAGAGTTAGATTAGTGGTTGGACTTGATGATCTTGAGGGTCTTTCCAACATAAATAATTGTATTCATTTGTCATGGTATAATGTTGAGATTTTCTAATTTTTAGAAATTAATGACAGTTTCAAATTCTAGGAAAAAACAGTAAATCTAATGATTTCTTGTAATGTTTTTAGAATTTTGGTGTTTTTCTTGGAAACTGCAAGACAAAATCACAAGCTTATTTCATGCATCTCTGCAAAGGGAGGAAGTTTGAGTCAGCAGAAAGGGCTTTGGAGTTTCAGTTCAAGGTTTTTCAGCCCTGCCTTCTCCTTGGACTCCACCTTCAATTTTTGTCTGCATATGGAGATGACACACTTGTCACTGACGTAGACTCTGCAGTCATCTTGACCTGGAAAACATGTTCAATAGAGAGAGTGGTACATCAAGGATGAGAGTAAGGAAGCTTTGATTTGAATTCCATGGTTTACTGAAATGTAGAGAGTTCTTCACCTATTTTTGGCCATAGGACTAAACCTGCTGGAAATGAAGGACTGGTTAGAAGCATATGGAACAGAAAACTGGACTTCAAAAATGCCCACTGACACTGAGAGATGTCCATGAATGTGATACACACATTTCCACAGGAAGCAGAAATGGCTGGAAGTCTTTTCCTTTTGAGGAGATAGACATTGAAGTTTTGTCTCATTTAAGAACATGTGATTAATGTCCATCTGTCTTTGTGTGTGTCTTTTTATGTGGGATGAAATAAATATCTTGTTGTTTTTTTCCCCAAAACAAGTTAATTTTGTTTTTGCTTGCAGTTCAGAAGTGGTTTTTTTGAACCTCCTTATTTTATTTTCATTTTGGCCCATTAGCACATTAACAAAATTAAATGGTTAATTTTATTTTGCTATTTAAATATAATTCTGCTTTTCAACTTATGTAATGCTTACACAGCTCATTACATTACTCTTTCTGCTGCTTTATTTATTGTATACAGCAGAATAGTTTTAATAGAATTGACTTCTGGTTATGAATTAACATTAAAAATACTGATGAAAATGTGTCTTCTGCCTTCAGTTTACAAATGTGTCATAAGATTCTTTCTGAGGTAACTACAGTATATTATTGAATCTTTTAGGATTGGAAAGTACTGCATTCAGAGTTTTTATCTCAAAATAATTATGAGAACCAAACCAGCAAATTTTATGGGAAACAGTGTTGAACAGAGCTTTTTTGCTCTTTCATGGAAAAATCAGAAATGGAATTTGAACCACTAAAGGCCAGAATGACTTCAAATGCAATCTGTTTGTCTTTCAAAGAGGAATAATATTGTTACTGACCGCTATTTCATCTTACTTTACAAGCAGGATTATAGGGACAGAGTATGCAAAAGTAAAAAGGAATAATTTAATTATGGTGGAACAACACTGTAAATGTCTTTTCAAAATACAGGAAAAGAATAAACGTTTTCCTTTTTTTTTCCAAGTCTCACATTCAGGATTAATTTATGTGAAAAATATATTCTGGAGAAAAATAATGTAATGTATTAGTCTAAGTTCAACAAACAGCAATATTTATGGAGAGTGTATGTCTCTATAAAGTGATCATTTTTATATAAACTTCTGAGGTTCTTGCTTATGATTTAATTATGTAGACCACAATATAAAAATTGAGAAAACTAAACTGAAAACTAAAGCTGAGTTAATGTGTCAGTTTTGTGATTGTTTGTTGTTTTTATTTTAAACTAGCTTGACTACAAATTAAATTACAAATTTATATTACAAGGAACTCCTGGTATCATATAATTGCATCACAATGAAATTTTTGTAAAGAGCATCTTATCCTGGTACATTGGCTAAAGACTGTCTCTTAATTTCTACTTTTACCTGGGCAGATAAGCTAATTTCAGCTGGATGAGGTAAAGTTTCAAAGCAAGCAATGGCCATACCTATTCCATATTATACACACATCCATGCTCTGTACAGACTGGTGCTTGTTATAAACTGGAACATCCAGAAATTCAGGTCTTCTGATTGACAAAATATCACTCACTGCCTGACAAGCCAGGTAAAGCAAATCTCATAGTTCAGTGGTGTGCTACTGCATACATTTCAAGCGATTGCTTATGTTAGAGCAAAAGGTAAAGGCACAGCAGTGGTGCTAAAAGGGAAAAATCACTGGAGCAGTAGAGTAAATCTTTGAATCAGTGCAAAATAGCAATCATTAGACAAGTAAGGCATGCAGCCTTCCAAGTCACCAAAGCCATTTAAAAACTGACTGCAGAAAATGTAAGGGAAAAGTGGAGTAGAAAGCTAGAAAACTTTGAGAGTTCATAGTAAAGAATGAGGCAGTTGCAAAATGTAGTGGTAGAGTAAACTTTGTGGATTACATGTTCCGTTAAGTCATGACATCAAAAGACAAAGACAGAGACTGTAATTACTGATGGTGGTGTGGACATCATATTCTATTTTTTGTCTAGTTAGACAGTCTTCATGAAATAATGTATTTAATCATTATCTTTCTTTTTGCCTCATGTTTAGGTCAAATAAATTAAGAAGTATAACATTTATGGAGAAGCTTTTAGCTCAGAAATAATTACATGGATTTTTCAAGTTCATTGTTTTTTCTCCTGGAGAAGTATTTGAAGTTAAGTAGTTTATGTGTTTTCTGTGTAACTTGCTTTTCAAGTGTATTTAATATAAGGGATTAGTTAATGCATAAAACAATTAAGTCAGTGTAAAAAAACCCCAACATCCTACCCCCCTGTTTAGCTAATATCTTCCACCATTTTCTTATTAGGGTACACTATATGGTGATACCTACAAAAAATCTTAATGAGCTTGACTCCATGCTGGTCTGCACACTACCACAGATAACCTTGTTGTCCTGATACCTCCTACATGTGAAGCATGCAGCTACTATTTCTGTTAATGTTCTCAATGCCAACCTTTAAGTGCAGCACATTCAGTCATAAGACGATATCCCACACATACATAATTAGCTTGATTAGTAAGTCTTGTGATAAAGAAAGGAAGCTGATATGTGCATGGTATGATAGGCCAGAGCTTCTCAACTATGTTCTATTTTCAACAGATTGGTCGGTTGTTTTTATGTAAAATACTAATATGCCTTACAGAATCATTGGGACAATGATTCTTTTTAAATTTAAAAATCTGCTTGGGAAGACTTTTGTTTTGTCATTGGGAAAATACTTGTGAAGTGGTTGCTTTTCTACAAGTGTGCTGACTATTACAATTACATTCAGAGAAGAAATGATAGTTATTAACTGCAGCAGAATGTTTGATGTTTGGACACTAGCTTGGTGAGTAAATGATCTGTTAAATGTGATATCCATGTGTAACTTTCTTCAATGTAACATTTTATAGTAATTCAGTTCTACACACTCATGTAAACTCAATCTATTCACATAAAGAATTTAAATCTTCAGATTTTATAGGAAGTCTCAAGTGTGGCAAAATCTGCCTTCCATGCATCTTGTGGTTTTGCATCTTGTCAAACCATTGCAGTTGAAGACAGTCTTGTTTTAAATACTGTGCAAGTGACCAAAACTTGTAGGGACGCAGAGTTTCATACAATTTTAGACATTATTATTGAAATCTTGTTTCCCAATGACACTTAAGAGATAAGTTCAACAGGTTTAGATAGAAAAGTGTTCAAAGCTCTTAAAATAACTTGTGTCACTTGGAATTTATCACCCACAAATATTTCATTCAATCTTTCTTTATGTTTTAGTCATACTTGATTGGGTTCCAGGAGAGACACGAGATCCTAACAAACTGCTTCTTTTCCCCTCTGCTTTTTTTCCTCTTTTTTTTTTTCTTTTTTTTTTTTTTAATTTTTTTCACCTGAGATGCATAAATGACATTTTCAATAAAAACATACAAAGTTCCAAATCTGGCACTCCAAATCCCAGTAAAAATAAATAATGCAAATCACTACCTGTGGGTGTTTTTGCCCTTTTAGTCTTTGGTAAAACCAATCTAAAGCCTTAATTTCTTTTAATTTTTCTTCCATAATGTTTCTAAATGACAACATATTTCTTTCTCTACTTATTTGAGAAGTCTTATCAAGTCAAGTTCTTACACCTCTCCTCCTGTCATTTATTAAATTTTCCTTTTAATGGTCCATGTGCATGTGCAATCTTGACTTCAGGTGTGTAATCCTGAAATTTTAATATGCAACTTTTTTAATAAACAATACAAAGAAGTTGACAGATCTGAAAGGGGCTTGTGTGAAAAGATAATTAAGTGCTTTAGAGAGTGTCAAGAGTCAATAGCTCAGCACTGTCAGCATTCTTGAGTGTTACAGGCTATAATTAGATGGCATGGAGGCGTAAGGGATGTTTGGCAGTTTATTTCAGTGTGATCTCCAGGGTAAAAATAAAGAGCTGCCTCAAAATGAGACAGTATGAGAGAAGAGAACAGGAAGATTAAAAAAAGAATACATGCTTTTCAGTGACTTGCACAAATTGCTACATTATGAAAATGCCACTCTCTTAAAAATTTCCATCCATCCATCCATCCATCCATCCATCCATCCATCCATCCATCCATCCATCCATCCATCCATCCATCCATCCATCAAGTCAATTTTATGTTATGCCCTAAACTTCATTTCTGATGTCACTGGCACTTTTGTTTTTATAATTTTCCAACTCTTTCCTATCTTGTACTCTCTCCTGTCTCACTATGGCTTTTAGTGAGACATCTTTAAAAAATAGCATTATATACAACAATGCATGAATTGTTATAAGGATTAGCAAGCATTGAGTCATGTTGGTTCAGAAGCAAAACAGAGCCAGTTGCTACCAAATACTTGAAAGTTGCCAAGAAAGCTTTAATAGATGCAGACCTTGTAGTCTTACAGTAGTATTTATGTAACCAAGCCAACATACATGACAACTTTGGAAGAAAAACCACACAATTCTTTAATTTCTGAGCACTTTTCTGTAAGCAAAAAAATATTGACTGTTTTAAAAATTATCTAAAAAGGGTAGAAAGTTAAACCCAAATGACTCTTTTCTTACTTTTAAATACAACAGTCAAGATAACAATCTCTGCACATATTACTAGTTGTTCCATGCAACTAATCCTAAAGCAGACAATACAAAAAGACTTATACATCGTGTATGTTATCTGTGCTTGAAAACCCCATCCTATGTGAAATTGAATAAAAACTGACATACCAAATTACTTAAGTAAAAATTTTAAAATCACTGGTTTAAGTTGCTACTTAAATAATGGAATAAGAATTGCTGGCTACTTGATTATTACATTGTGTACGTCTGTAAACGCATTATTTTATCTCATTTCTCTTTGACTCCTGGACTCCAACCTTTGTACAACCGGCACCAATCATCCAGAAATCCAAAAATAGCAAAGATTTTAATTCTCATTCAAGATAAAGTTTGCTATGCCTTTTTTTTTTTGAATCACAGAATGACTTTGGCTCAAGATACCTTTAAGATTATTCAGTTCAACTTCTAATCTAGCTCTGCCAAGTCACCACTATACCATGTTCTTCAGCAACACATCTAGATAACTTTTTAATACCTCTGAGGATGATGACTGCACCACTTCTCTGGATGACTTGTTCCAGTGCTTGATAACTCTTTCAGTGAAGAAATGTTTCCCAATTTCCAAACAGAACCTTCCCTGGCAGAAATTGAAGCTGTGTCTTCTAGTTGTATCACTTGCTGCTTGGGAAAACAGACTGACCCTCACTTTACTATAGCCTCCTTTCAGGCAGTTGAAGACAGCCATAAACAACTCCAGTTCCCACAGATGCTCTTCCTAAGAAGCTCAGGTTTTACACTGAAAAATAATTCCCACCAACAATTCTGCTGGTTTTTTGTCTGCAACCAGATTGTAATTAAAGGCTAGCTATATAAAAGTTCATGTGATTACAGTTACAATTATCAAAATATCAGTTATCCATTTTTCCATTAGCATTCTACTCAGTAGTTAGCAATAAACAGAAATAAAATATTAGGATTCTAAAGCAGGAGATGATTAATTAGTGGAATTCTCTAGTGCCACACAACAATTATTAATTATCACAATAATCATCATTATTCACAAAAAAAAATAATTTTATCTGGGAAACCTGTATACTTCCTTCCTGCACTGTTCTCTAACATCATCTTTATCTGCTCTCAAATCCTGTAGCTATATTTGTATTATTGCTGACTGAATAGTAAATGAAAAGTACTGTATGAAAGTCATGAAATGGAGTTGAGCTTTGAACAGAGTTGGTTTCTTCCTGCTCTTCTTCTTCTAGATGTTTCACAATTCAAAATTACAACCTTACTGAAGTGTTCTCTGAGTACCTCCATGTCTTTTCCGTCCCTTAACTCCAGAATTAAATCAGTAATAATCAGAAAAAGCTGGAAAAACTGTTAAAAATACGTTAGTTAATAAGCCAAAGGGATTTCTTTAAACTAGTTAGAAAGAAATACAGAAAAGTGAAGACAAGGACAAAAGCAGTAAACACACTGAGAGAATCATCATAGAAAGATAAGCTAGTGGCCTCAATTTGCTTTCCTGATCCATTAATAATTTTCTTTTTGTTATTCAGCTGCATCCTTGAGACTGGAGATCCAATAACACAGAAAGCACCAATCTAATTAATGTTTACCTGCTGCTCAAAGCTGGTGGCATTTAATGTCTCAGTGTACCGGAAGTGTGCTTGGTCTCCTGAGTTACACTACTAGGTGCTACTAGGTAGGTCCTCCTTTTGTTCATTCAAAGTAGGCTTTCTCCCACATACCACCATATGGTATTCCCAGAACTCACTATAGACCGCATTTCCAGAGCTATTCAATAGCAAGCAGTTCAGCAAAGAAGCACATCTTTCTCCAATTCCACTAGAGAGATATGACTTTCTGATTTTGGAAGAAGTATGAACTAAGACAACTGGGGTTATTTAGTCTGGAGAAAAGGAGTTTGAGTGGAATCCTTATCATCCTTTGCAATTGTATAAAAGATGATTGTTGAAAGGTGAGGGTTTGCCTCTTCTCCCACATCATTAGTGACAGGATCCGAGGAAATGGCATCTGGTTGCTCCTAAAGAGGTTTAAATTGGACATTAAGGCTTTTTTCACTGAAAGAGTGGTTAGGAATTGGAACATGCTGCCCAGGGAAGTGGTCAAGTCACTGTCCCTGGAGTGTTAAAAAAAATTTGTAGATCTGGCATAGTGGAATTGGATTGATGGTTGGACTGGATGATCTTGTAAATCTCTTCTAACCTTAATGATTCTACAACTCTATGATTCTATGAAAATATACTAGCATGAACTAAATGATTTGGAAGGATGAGATTTGTAATTGCTTTATCAGAAGTACTTTCTGTTGGCTGCTTGAGCCAGAGAAGCACTTAAATACTGTACTCTTTGCTGTGAAGTTCCATTCTGTGACATCCATCACCCTCATCTGTTACATAAATATTAAATTTAGTAATTAAAACACATTGAAGGGGATTTTTATGTACAACAATTTTAAGTAAATAAGATTTTCACATCCTTATTTAAATTGTTTGGACCTTTCAGTAAAGTACTGGTGTAGCAGTGGCCCTGGCTGAGGACCAGGTGTCAATCAAGGCTGCTGTATCATTAAGTCTTCTTGAGTGGACAGGGGAAAGACAGATATACTGAGAGGCTAGTGAGCACAGAAAACAACAGTTCAATAAAACAGAAGCAAAAACTGAAGGCAGAAAAAAAAGACGTGTAGTGAGTGTTACTTTCTACATCCCATCAGCAAATGGTGTTAGCTTCTGCTCTAGCACGAAGACTCCAATACCTGTAGCAGTTGCTCCAGAGGACAAACATCATCAGTGAATGCCCTCCTACTTGCTTCTTTCCCCTCTGGGATATCTGGGCTGATACCATGCAGCATAGAATAATCTTTTGCTCATTTTGGGTTGTCTGTCCTAACTCTCAATGTAATGTTGGGGAGAATAACTCGCACAGTATTGGTGCTGTGAGAGCACTGCTCAGTAGTAGCCAAAACACTGGGATGTTATCAACACTCCTCCAGTCACCAGCAAAAAGCATAGCACTATGAGAGACATCGTGGAAAGGATCAACTTCATATCAGCTAAACCAAATACAAAAGAGAAGAATGACTTCAAATAATTTAGCGAGACTTGCAAAAACATTTGAGAGAGGTCATATAAAAGGACCATTACAGAAATAAAATAGTTGTAATGTGAAAAACAGTATAACATCATAAATTAATATAAGCCAAAAGTAAATAAGCAGAGAATCAGATTAAACTGATAGTAGGTGTTGATAGCACAGCACCTTGGGATTCCATAGTCAGGTCCTGTATAATGCTTTAAGACTAAAGGGAAGTTGATTGATGAAATAGCATAGTTCCAGGTCATAAGAGTTGCTAAGTAGTTTCTAAGGACAGTGAGAAACTTCAGAGCTACCTAATCGTGTTGAGTAAACCCAGCAATTAGGAAGGGGGAGTCCAAAGGAAACCTTCAATTGCTAGCCAGCTTTTGTCTTAAAAAGCATTTAAATTCTGTAAGGGGATAGTTAGTATGCTAATACTGTAAAAAAATCAGCTGTAGGACTCTCAACTTAAAAATTTCAATTTTCTAGCAATATGGATCTTCCCATCTCATAAGGTATATTGTAAAAATTGAGTGAAAAATTAAGGAAATTATTAAAAAGAGTCAGAGAAATTAACTAGTTGTTTCCAGATATTAACTTTCACAACTGGCAGTCTCCACAGTAGAACTGATTTCATCACAGTTTATTCTGTTTAAATCAATGACTAATCTTTTAGATTTCACATTTTTAATTCTACTCCATGAATAAACATATTATTTTCTATAAGAGTTGTTGTGTCTCAAATACTCAGAAAATTAAATCCACATTTGTGATTTTTGTCAATAAATATACAAAGAGCTAAATCTCAAAGTAATTTCGACAAAAACCAATTTAGAATCCTGGATTATGTAGCCATTGTAAAACTTATGTCAATATAATACAAAATGTAATAACTAAAAAAAACAACACAAAAAGATCTAACTAATTGTTTACATGCAACTTGGTAGTTACTTGTGATCAGAATATAACTTAATTTTTCTACTATCCAAAAGAAAATTAAGTCCTAAAATACTAAACCAGGATGATTTCTCTACATAGATGCAATGTGAGAAGTTATTATACCTCAGTTCAGTATTTTGTAGGAGAAAAATAAAACCCCCAAAAGCTCTTTCTCACAGTAACAGAAAAAAACCATGAATTTTAAATTGCACCTCTTGACATTAATAATTAGTAAGAACAGAAATTATATAATTTCTTTTACAAACGTGAACACAATAAAATAAACAAATCTGACTCCTCTGTGAGTTTGATTGCTGTGTTTGGAGCGCCACCACACTTAGAACAGCTGGAGGAAAGATGAAGAAGGGAAGATGAGGGCAGTGTTTCTAGAAAAATATTCCAGAAAAGAAGATTATAAAAGATTTTTTAATTTAAACTTTAAATAAAAAACCACACACATTGTGAAAATATAGTTTCATATTTAGTTTTTCAGATTCTAAAATTTATAGTTCATGGGGACTAGTTATACAAGTCCTTTGACAAAGTCCTTTTATCATTTTATCCTTATACTATTGATCTTACTGACCTTTTGGGAAGTCCATGCAAATTTTTTTGGTCTATCAAGTTCTCTGAACATGATTGATTCCTTTACTAGTAGAAAGGAATATCTTGTCTTAAAATAGTTTACATTCCTAAAGATATTCTGGCCATCTGATTTAGCCACAATTTAGTCTGAAGATACAGGAAAAATTTATTTTTACAACCAGTACTTTCTAGAGCTCCTTGACTTTACTCTCATGACATTTATTTGCCTAATATGTTATTTTTTTCTGTATTGGTATTTTCTTCTCCATGAAGTTTTGAGATGGTTTCTCAGATATGGACATCAACATGGTCTTGAATTAATCAGGATCTGCCCTTAGTAATATTTTTTAAAAAGCCTCTGCCAGATAGAGTTTTTCCCCTTTTTTAATCTTGTCTTGTCCCTCAAGGATACACTTCATACCTGGGTAAGTAACTTCATTTGCATCCTTGCTTATTTCTCATTGTTACCTCTGTTCCAAGGGCAATGTCTTTCAGCTTGGAAGCTACAGCAAAAAGGAACAAAAATAAGAATTCCTTTCATTTAGTTAACAACCAATTTAATCCCCCTCTGTCACCATTAAAGCACACATACAAAAAAAAAATAAAATTATATGCACCACTACATCTGTGCTGCTCGTGGGCTTTAACCTTTATTGTGTGTCTAGGACCTGAAGACTCACTTACAGTGGGTGAAATTACCAAGCAGATCCCTCAAAGAGCGTGTAGGTTCTTGGTTGCTCAGGTGGAATGGTGGTAAGAGAATGCAGAAAGTGGCCTTGTCTAGGGACATTTACCTACAGAAATGCCTGCCATCTAAACCTGAGATATGAAGGAAAATAAAAAATATCACCTGAAGTGTATTCTGAAAAACAAACTACTACCTTGTAACTTTCTACTTTTGTATAATAATCCCTATTTATGTTTATGTTGCAAAGATGTAGTGGTTGTTTGTAGTATATATTTGCTCTGGATTTTCACATTTCTCAACAAATTCTATTTGGGTAACACTTTGTATTTAACAGGACAATCTATAACCAATGAAAAATCTGACATCAGATTATGAATGCCAAGTTCTGTATTACTGACTTATGTATGGGATAAAGAAATGTATAAACTAAATTTCTTTTGAGTGTTTATTGAAATTTATACTATTTTCCAATGTTAAAATCAGAGCAAAAATTGCCCCTAAACACAAAGCTAATATTCTGGCTTCAGGGCTGCTTAATATGTCAGCCATCTTTGCAGGGCATGTAACTAGTCAGAATATCATCACACCGAACATCGGCTCTCTTTATTTACATTTCACAAACTCCTAAGGATCTTATGTTTTATCATAAATATCCTGTGAGGTCTTCAATTTTGTGTACCTTTTTCTTAAATACACTAGGAATATACCAGTGAATAAATATACCAGTGAATGCTTTATACTATCTTAACCAGCAATTGCTCTACTGTAAACTGAGTGGCTGCAAAAGACACAATTCTTGTGAGTTCATGAAAATTTTTAGTGTAGCAGATTAGATACATGTTAACATATTAACATCCTGCCCTCTTTATACAGTCTTGACATGGGGGCAGGATGAAGATTGTTGATGAAGATTGTTATGTGTCAAAGGGAGTATGATTATGTGACTCACCTTGTTTTCTATTATATATAATTTAATAGAGTACGGCTATGGCATTTTTCATAATTAAAAAAGTCCTTGCCACTGTTTATAATTATGCCTTTAATGCCTGACATTGAAATTTTTTTCTTTACTGATTTATTTCCCCCTTTCTTTGGAAGTACTGTTGAACAAGTTGTTGAAGAGTTATGCATTAATTTAGGATGACTTCATTCTTAAGCTTTTTATTAAGAGAGGGGAGAATATTGCATTGTATCTCACCTCAATGGTGTTCTTGACAACCCCTTGGCTGTCCTCAATGGCTTCTCAGATCTGTTGGGAAATAGTGGTTTGAAGTGTCCTAGGGGGGGGTGTCTCCTGTTGTAAATGCTGCTGCACTATGCTGTGCGTGTTCCTTTCCTCCAGGGGACCTGACCTGATGCCAAGGACTGCTAATGAATGCTTTACCCATGTATTTTTTCTCAGAATCTATGTAATGGCACTGTGACTTGTGTTTTCTGTTTTTGAATGTGTCATCTACTTGGGCTTATCTTTTTCTTTTTTTTTGTGCTTAGATGGAGCTCAATAAAATCTTTTGTTCCCAAAATCAGTTTTCTCTTGCCTGATAGATTCTATCTGAGACCCCTTGAGACTGAGCTGCCTTTCCTTTTGCTTTTTTGGGTCATCCCTAACTTGGGACACATCCTAAAACAGTTTTTGCCTGTAGGTTAAGCAATTCACATTACCTGCCAGCAGGCCTGGTCCCTTGTAAATTGAGCCATGGTCAAAAAGCCAGACTCCTGCTGGTTAACACCGGGCTTGGAGCCAGGTACTGATCTGCTGGCTCATTCTGCCTAGTCCATCATCATTCCTGACAACTGAAAGGATAGAGAAGAATAGAACCTGTGCTCCTGATCCCCCTTGTGACTAGCTGTCCCAAGACTCTGAGATCCTTCTTCATTTTCCTTGGAGTTATTCTTCCTATTTCACAACTGCCTAGATGAAACATCAAAAGGGGATAATAATCTCAGGGTTGTAAGAGGGAAGGAAGCTTTTTCCTTGCGTCTTTAACTGAGGATCCTGAGAGAAAGCAGATTGACCTGTTCCGTGGGTTCAATCCGCATATCAGACCCTCTGCTTCCTTCAGCAGTGAGTCACTAAGGATGATGACCTGTCTTTTATTCTTTAATGAGGAGGCTGTAATGCAGTGGTCAGTCTGACTATACTTCAGTGACATTTCCAAGTAGGAAGAACCATCATCCTCACCACAGTCCAGTTGCCCTCACATAGGACCGTATCTCTTCTGCAAGGGTACTTGGAGAGGTGGGATAGTTGTAAAGCTAGGTGCACCTGCTACATGGGTTTCATTGGGCAGGGACCACTTGCCATTGCCCCTTGTCCTAAGTTTGTCACTAGGTGGTTAGCCCATATGCTTCTTCTGGAATCTCTGCTGGCTGCCTAGGTCTCAGGAGTGGTGGGGACTGGCTCCACGAATCTATCTCCCTCTCACACTTCCTAAGCGTCTCTGCCTCCTCCTTGAGGTCAGCCATGAGGCTGAGTGGATTATTCACATGCAAGGTGGGCTAGGTTGGAAAAGTGTCTGAAGAAAAACAAGCATCTTAGACCTATAAATATTGATGCTAAATTGAGACTCTTTGAGCATTCCTGAATAACAGTATATTGAGTCCAACATCTCCCATGAGTTGGGACAACTCTTGGGCATAAACTGTGTGAAAAGGCCATTGGAGCTTGCAAATATTTGCTCTGAACTCAGAAAGGAAATTTTAACTCTAGGCTGGTCTCTCTTTTCATCCACATTTGTACTTATTTATGTGTTTATATTGCACATTTGCTAACACGAGCTTCAATGCATAGATAGTTTACTGGATCCATATAACTCTCTCTCTGTGTGTGTGTGTGTGTGTGTGTTGTTCTTATGTCCATGAATATCCATTTATAAAGGATATCCTGTAGTAAGTAGTTATGCATCTTGTAATCAAACTACAACATAATCAAATTTGTGACTGCTATTTAGATTGCAATATTTTCTACCGAGTTACCTTGTTAACTTTAAACTGGTTAGTGATTAAGCATTGCTAAAGATCAACCCTTTGATCTACCCCTCAACATCAATAGATCTTATATTACTGCTTAATCACAACCATGTGTATATTTTCTTCTGTAGTATACTACAATTTGGTTATGATTTTGCATTGTTTAAAAAGTACATCCTTTGATTTTAAACTCACTGCTAACTTTATCTCCACCTCAGTTATTCGCAGGCACAATTGTGAATAGCCATATATGTGCACTTTCTTCATACCATTAATGCTTCTTTGGCTATGTCCTTCCCTGACTGAAGGTCTAGATACACTTTTTAAAGGAAATTTTCCATACTCTTGATTATGTTTCATGTCCTTCCTGTTTTTTACAGTTCTGTTTAATCTTTTCTAAGAAAGGAACATCATAGCTGAAGCTGCATTGCCATCAGTTTATGTATATTTTATATGTATTTAATTACTCTTCAGTTCATAACAGTTACTAAAATTCAGGTGTTTTATTTTTATACTTCTCGTAAACATTTTAGAGAGTTGTTCATGATACATTAGAAACCCATTTTCCCTCCAATAACATTTAGTTTAGAGGACATTTTCTCTTTGTTCCTGATTTTTAATTTAGCAACATTTAATTGAATCTTTTTTTGCCTGTGACTCTGTCTTATGCAATTCTTATGTAGACCTTAGTATTTTAGATTTCTTTTTATCAGCTGTGGTATATCATTACAGATTCTTTTATCAAATTGCTACTTCCTGGTCTTTTATAAATATGATAAAAACTAAAGGTGTCTCTAATGGGCCTTCCTCTATACTGAATACTATACTTGACTAATTTCTTAGTATCATTTAACCAGTAACAAATTCTAAAACTACCCTTCATGTCCTCAAAAAGTTTAGCTTTTAAAGTAGTTTTTAAAGAAAAACCTTTTCAGGAGTTTTCTGGAACTCCAAACTTCCATGTGAATTAGACAACTTTTGCCATATTTGTAAGAACTCAGGGGATGTTTCTGTAGCTTCTGTCTGTTCCTGGGTACAAAGAAAGGAGGGGATTCAAGACTAGAATAAGAATTAGTAGTCAGGGTAAATAGACTGACATAACAGGCTTCCAGATGCCTTAGCAGCCTTCTGCCTTTTAACTCCCAAAATTGTAGTTCTAGCTGAGATGATCCCAAGAGATGGTCCTACCTCCTATGTTTCACCCTGCAGATTTTACAAAGCTACTATTTCATTGCCTTGTATGTGTGGTCTCCCAGAGTACCTAACTCTGTGCAACACACACAAAATTTAGGTGTCTTAAAACCACAAATAATTTTCACTATACACAATATTCAGTATTTAAGCAGAGATGGAACTCTGAATCCTTATGAGAAATTGTGTGAAATACCCACTGAGTCACAAGTTCCTGCTTTGAGATCAAAGGATAGTTTCAAGAAAAAAGCTGCTTTAGACAAAAATACCTTGTCTGGATCACTAATCCACTTGGATGGTACTGGTAGAAATGCTCTGCAGTTAAGTGTCATATTACTGAAGTATTGCATAGTTCTTTTAGGCCATCTTGATCCTTTAAGACCTCTCTTCAGCTAAAGGTTCTTACTCAGTTCCTACTCAGGGAATCTGTGTACTGCTTTGGACAACAGGACCATTTGGAAAAAGAATCTGCTCTTGTCACGACCTAAACTTTTGCTGATGGCTCATATGAAGATAAGCAGAATTGTTTGTACACAGTGTTTACATTGAATGAGTCTTTCCTTGCACAGAATGCAACAGTCAGGAGTAATGTGGCTCTATAGAGAAAGGGAATTTATTTCTTAAGATGTTTCTAGACATATGCACAAAGAATTAGTTCCATTTAAGAAAAGGAGGAGTCAATGAGACCTACTGAGGAGCAAAATAATTTGTACAATGGCTGTTCCAGATAGGCAAATCTTACGCTACACTTTGTCATGAATGAACTTCCACTATTAAACAAATGTACTAAAACTCAAATCCATCTTTCCCTAATCAACCTGTCAAAACCCCTCCTGCCTTAAAGGAAATAGAGCAAACAACATGAATGTAAATATTTAAACCCTCATTTTAGTAGAATATAATGCTTCTAGCCAAACTGTGGTCCTAGATATTCTTCTAATGCATATAATTTACCTCAAATTCCTCCTTAGAAATTGACTAGAAAGATGCCCAGAAATGCACACTCTCATATGCAGAGTTGCTTCTGTAGTGAAGGACTGAACAACCTAAGATAAATTATTATGGAAGAGTATTTCTCTGCATGACTTCTATCAGGCTTCTCTGTGAGTACTCTCCAGGCATGCACTGCTGCTATGATCAGTTAAGATCTCTGTAATGAGGTCAATGTGCTGGCTATTATGAATTGCATTTTAAGTTACAAAACTGGGATGTCTATGTGTGAGTCAATTAGATAAGATGCAGTTTAGGAGCTATCCAGCTCACAGGATATTTTCTGTTGCTCATTGCTGCAGCACATACACCGGTTTTCCCAGTCTGTCCTGAAGTGTGTAGAAGCTATTTGTTGTGACAACAAATTACCAATTACCAAATTAACATCTATTATATTTGACATACTAAGTAACCTGCTTTGAGAGTTTTTTTCCATTCTTAATTTAGATAACTAATTATCACCAGTCTAACAGCAAAAAAAAAGTAGCTCTTCATGTACCACTAATTAAAAATCTACCGTTTTTTTATGGCTATAACGCCGTAAGTACTATATGAGTACTATAGTGATAAATGGGTTGGTATTAATAAAATGAGTACAACTGAAAGGGTACTGTTTAAGAGTTTAGATATGAAGGTTTTCCATGTACAGATTTTACACTTTGCTAGTCATATGTGCTTCTTATTTTTTCAGTAGTAGGCAATGTCTAGGTAATGGTGTACAACATTCAATCTCATCTAAAATTGGTGCTAGCAATAAGGCACCATGACATTATCATAACAAACCAAGTATTTTGTAATGAGAACACCTTTTAAATACAGAGCATTTAAATCATGCTCTGCATTTGCAAACATAGGAGATTTTGTTTTAAAATAACAGCTAGTTGTGTGCAAATATTTTAACTTCCCGAATCCTTTAACGCTTTTTCATGACCTGTAACTTGTAAAGATACATATACTATTTTCTGTCTATCAGTAGGAAAGGATAACTGCAACAAGACAGACTTGCTGGTCAAGAAAGATAGTAGCAAGTAGTAGAATCTTTCACCTTCTAATTTAGCTCACCTTTGTCCTATTTGGTTGTAATGGTTTAGTGAGAGGGTCTAAATCGATTTGAGTTAGTGATTATAATTCTAGCACAACAACCATCTCTCACTGAGAGTTCAACAGGCAATGAAACAACATTTTATTGAATTTTTTTGAATTTGAAGACAGTTTATTGAACCCATCATCAATAAGAAAAGGAAAAAATCCCCAAGTAAGTAAAAGAATCAAGAGGGCAAAACTGAAACTGTATTACAATGCCTTTACACACACTCTGAAATGGGAGACAGCTAACACATTAGATTTTTGGCCTTAGATGAGAGCCCTGGAACAAAAGAGTATACACCAACACTCATAAACACAAAGCGAACATACACACACACACACATACACGCACATTCGCATACCATTTTTGGGAAGAGAAAGGTATAGTAGGGGGAGTGGCAGGAATACAGCACAAAATATCTATTTGGTACTTGCAGAAAAGTTCCTTTTCCCAATTCTCCTGCAGACGTCAGCATACTTCTAGCTTCCATTTGTTCGAGGGGTCTTTGAGGCTACAGTAGGGTCAAATGTAGAGGATACAACAGAATCCCAGACTCCCTCTGTTTGCCAAAGGCTTAGGAGATCAGTACTCGTGACCTCTCTTTCTCTCTCTTAGTAGAGGCTTCTCTCAGTCTCTCAGTGACAAAGTACACAGGGTCCTTGCCAGTCCGATGGAGAAAAAGCCAATATGCCGCTGGTCATGTGGAGTTACTCCTGTTATACCAAATGGGTTTCCTCAGGCCTCCTCCACGGGATATTCTACTGGCCTTATGCAGAGCCTCTCTTTCTTCTCGCCTGTGGTTAGGCACCAAGGAGGGTAGAGGGTTAAGAGGTCACCTCTGTGTGGCACTGTCAAAGATGATCAAACTGTAGAAGCAGCTGTTGAGGAGTTGCCCTCTCTTTCCACCCACTGCCAAGAACTGGAATGAGCTGGTGCTGGCTTTCTGCATTTGAGCCCTCAGTGAAAGAGAGGAGGGCTGCAATTTTGCCCCCAATCAAAAGGGGTCTGGAGGCGCAGAGGGCAACTTGTCTCTTCGGCCTCCTGCCAGAATCTAGGGGACCTGGCCCTAGCCATGGTCCAAAAATGGTCTGCTTTCTCTGTGTTCAAGCTCCCATGTGAAAGAGGGCCTTGGCTACACTCACAGAAGAGCTCAAGCCAAGCTTAGCCTCTGTTGTGTTCTACCCTTCATTGGCAGGGTGTTGAGAGTCATTGCTTGCATCCGCCTCCATGGGGGGTGGGATGGCTGGAGCATTCTTGTAGAGGAGCCCTCTGTCTCTCAAGACTTATTGGAGGAGAAGCAGGAGAAAGACAAAGATGGCAAAAAAGTCGGTGAAAAATACAACAAAGAAAGACAAAGCAGGAAGTACTTTCCCTTTTATAGACTCTGTCCATCAATCACCTGCAGAGTCCAGACAGTGACACAGGAGGTCTGCAAGGACAGCTACATCCAGTTTCATAATAAAATGCTTTTTCAGCATAAAAGCACCACAATTAATACTTAAAAATTTGTTACTTTTCAAACCGTGACATTGGTAAAAAGTAAACATTTCCTTTCTGCAGCAGGTTAGATGTTCTTGTAAAACATGTTAGTTGGAAATGAAAGTTTTGCTGTAGTTTGAAATTTAGCTCAGTGCAATATAGTTTATAAGATTTGGGTTTTTTAATTTAAATCTTTTAAAATGTTTAAACAATTAAGAAAATAACTATTTGTTTGTGATTTTAGAGTCTCTGTAACCAAAAGGCTGTGAAAATGCTTAAACTGTGCTAATTTAAAAAACAATTTAATTTAATTTAACACCATTAATAGCAGAAAAAAAAAAAAAGAATAAGAGTAAAAACTGGAATATCCTTGTGCTCTGACACCTGATCTCTCAAGTTGGGGTGGAGTTTGTTGGCAGAAAATGGTAAAGATATTAGTGGATCACAAGTGTAAGAGTTTATTTCACTGGGAATAGAAGTGTTGCTTCATAGAATCTAACTTTTATAAAACACAAAAATGTCAGCAGTACAAAGAGCTGATAGTCTGTTAAGGAAGTTTTTTTTGTTTAAAACTGTTGACATTTTTGCTTGACAAATCATGAAAGAATTAGAGACACATTTTTCATCATTCTTTACCAATTGCTGGCAGAAAATGAAGAAAATTATCAGTTGATTTTGGAAACAGTAGGTAATACTAGCTGTAGGGTGAAATACATATCTGAAAGCAGAAATCCAAACCTACTCCCAATTCATTCTAAATAGTTTGTCTTCAGCCACCTCTGTACATGCTAAAGTAGTTAGAAAAATACTATGTTGCAGTTAGAAAATTATCAGATTTTCAAGTGTTAATTTTGGTGCTTTTGGCATAAGCTGAAAGAGCATTTTATTTTGAAACTGGGAGCAGCTTTCCCAGAATATCCTTGACCCTACAGGTGATTGGTGGACAGAGTCTATAAAAGAGAGTGTACTTCCAGTTTCCTTTCTTCTTCTTTTGTATTTTGTAAGACAAAGAGCTCTGCTGGGAACAAAGCTCATTCCCCCCCACTCCTGCATGGCTGCAGCTTTGCCTTGGAGGCCAGCCCCTGGGCCAAAGAGAGAAGCAACTGCCCACACATTGTTACTGCAACCCTTCTTGGTGGGGGCAAGGGTCTGTCCTAGATGCTCTACTGGAGTGGTAAAACTGCAGTCTTTCCCTCCCTGGAAAGAGCCTGGCCCAGATGCAAGGTAGTCACTGCCACTCTGCTATGGAGGCTAGCACAACCGTGTTTCTGGTAGCTGGACAAAGCATCAAGCTGCTGCACCCACACACTGCTTCTCCAGCCTGATCGTCTTTGAAGATGCCTGATAGTAGTGAGTTCTTAACACTTTCCATCCTTCTGAGCCATAGTCATTTGGGAGAAGAAAAAGAGGAAAGAGGGGAGCAGGCCCTGAAGCAGGACTATTTACAGCAGGCATTGCCCCACATGACCAGAGCCATGTTGGCTCTATCCCTACCTGGATGCTGGATGCTTTGCCACTGAGAGAAGCTTTTGATAAGAGAGTGATCCTAAGATACTGATCTCTTAAAACTCACAAACAGAAAGAGACTGGGTATCCCTTAAATTTCTACCTGAGATGCTGTTACATCTTGAAGATCATAGAGTATTTGCTAGCCCTAGTCTCACTATGAAATAATCCCAAGATAACGAAGGGAGTTAGAAGAAATTCTGCAATGTCAGAGGCAGCTGCCATCTGCAAAAGGACCAGAAAATGGACTTTTCCACATGCATCGTGATGTAAGAGGGCCTCATGAGCCTTGCTTAATTCTATGGCTGGAGGAGATGGCTTAATTTCCCTTCTGATTAGAGTGTAAGTGTTTACTCTCCTTTTCCAGAGCTTTCATGTAAAGCCAAGACCCAATGCATTACCTGTTTCCTTTTTCTCTGAGAGTGTGTATAAAGGCATTGTGATAGAGTTTCTGTTTTACTTTTTAATTCTTTTACCTTTTGGGGAGATTTTTTTGTTTTCTTATTAGTGATGGATTTAATAAATTCTTTTGGTTTTAGCAAAGTTACTTCATTGCCTGTTGAATTCTCAGCAAGAGCTGGTTCCTGTGCTCATATTACAGGTACCAACCCAAATGGATTTAGACATTTGCTCTAACACATGACATTCTAAGACAATCAAGTATTAAGACAACATTTTAGGAGGAAGGAAAGACTTCTGAACCAATGCATAATACAGTGTCACCAGTAGAATTCTATTTACTGAGTCCGTGACTCTCCCTTTTTTTGCCACCATCTCGTCTATAAGAAAGACACATCTCAGATTCTGCTCATCCGCATGCAAGACTGTACTGTGATTTGTCCTGCTTTGTTACAGAAGACTGATGGTCAATCTTCATTGTGAAAGGAGAAATGAACAAATGATACACAATTATGCCTTTTTTTTCTAATTAGTTTTTGATGAAGAGAAAGTGGCAGTGGTAAAAATATCACAGTATCTTTAAAGGTCAGATCAAAGCAACTTACTTTATAGAGGCAGGTCTTGTCTTTTAATCAAATAATTACTAACATATAAAAGTTTTATCAGTATTCTACATTGATATTAAATACAAGTCAAATTTGTCTTTATTCCCTTTCAATATGTTATTGCTGTCAGTTTTTCATCTAAATATAGAGTTTTACATATCTGTCCCTGGTGTCATTTCTTGGAAATGCATTGGTTACTGACCTGATATTCATGATTTTCTGATATGAGGGCTAGGATCTCAGGAAAAAGTGTGACTGCCTACAAATACACAGATATATATGTATGTATCTATAATATTAATTTATTTTTTCTGTGCAATTGACAGTGTGTTACTTTTGCATTCATGAAATATTATGGGCTCCCTCTGGTGGGCCAAAATAATACCTTTATGTTTTAGAGCTGTTGGTGTTGGGAGTCCATTTAGCCTAGTGGAAAGAAAATGTTCATTCTGTGTGATATAACGGTTAGAGTTGTAATCTGGATTTCTTATCTAATTTTAATTTCTTTATAGTTTATATCTCTGTCACAGATGTGCTGTTATTTTTAGTGTTTTATGTTTACTACTGAAGCACAATTTATTATTAAAGAGTAAAACTTCTGTACTAAAGCTGAAGCTTACAGGTTTTATGAATACATGATGACCTTAATCAAGAGCAGCACTAACCCTCTCAACTGAATCACAAAGATACAGTTGTGTAGATTACTAAAATTCAAGTAAATATGTCCTTTGTTCTGTGGCTATCTGACTATCAAGTCCTCACTTTGTCTATATCTCATAAAATTAATAGCTTGCACAAAATAAGGACTGCATTTTGGTTGGCAAGTTTTTTTCTGTACAAATATTTTCTCACTAATTTCTATAGGAATTGTAAGTACCTTATCTATGTGAGGTAAACAATAAACCTTTTTGACCCATTAATATGTGATTTACTTAAGGCAATTATTTTTTGTATTTGATATAATTAAGAATTGTTTCATTCTTATGTTTTTTCTTAAATAGATCAAAATAATTGTAGCAGATCTAAAGAATTTTATAGGTCTAGAAAGAAAAATGGGAAATGCTTTAGCTAAACAGAGATGAATGTTAAACAAGTAAAACTATCAGAGTAGGCTGAGACACTGAAATGATGTACATAAATAATAGCTGACTACATGAAAGGTCATTACATTACCCTGATTTTCAGACCCAGTTGTACCTTAACGCAGTCACTTATATGACAAACACTCTTTGCTGAAAGGAATGCCATGGGAGATTATTTGGCAAAATACTTTTGTGTTTGTGGTAGCTGTAAACTTTGTTTAATCTTGTCCACAAATTTTGTACCTCTTTGTACTGTTGCATTGCTTTATCATCTTTTCTGCAACATGCTTTCACGGAAGTCATCAAGACAAAAACAAAAGTTAATTGAATCAATGAGAACACAAACTATACCTCTGTGTTTAGTTATGTTGTTAGAGTCAAATTTCCTGTGATAAAATTAACCCCTTCCAAACAGTGTTGAAATATGTCCTAGAACTTTAGTGCAAAGTACAAATATAATTTCTGACAGTGACCAGAACTTCAAACTGAGAAAAGGATAGGGCAAAACTTTTAATTTGCTCACCTCTCTTACAAAGTCTGACTGAAAGGTGTCACTAAGTTTAGTATGTTACTGTGATCAGATGTGTAGTTTTGTTGTTCTGAGTGTAAACTGATAAAGCTTTAGAAGATGAATCATAGCTGACACTAAGCTGACCCCAAATGCATTTCAGAAGCTGATGAAGAAGACCAGAGCCTTTTAGAAAGACAGTAGTGTTTCAAATCCATACTCCAAATGGCCATTTCATTGCCAATAAGTGCTACAGAAGAGCAGTAACCTCTGCACACTGGGAAACTTTTAATGAAAGGGTCTGCTTACAATACACACTTCTCTTGTTAATGGCAGTGGATGGCTACAATTTTTGTCCTTCATTTTGTCACATTTTCATGCAGTTCTAATTGTAGAATGGAGAAGATAAATTGCACTCTTAACTCTGATTCAAACAGGCAAAATTCTTGGATATAAGGAACATATTCACAACTCCAGAAGAAATTATTTTCATTCTGTCTTCCTATATTTATATAGCAGTGTATAAATTATATAGATAAAAATATGAGGATCTGTAATACAGTTATTTAGTTATGGTGACTAAAATGCTGATGCTTATGTTCTAATTTTTTTTTTTTTTGCACTTACAGAATGTATGCCTCTCAGCTCTCCATTTGAGGATTTGAATAATGATATAAGATTAAGCATAGTATAAATAGGAGAGATCAGTCACAGTATGGTAAGTCAGTGCTTGGAAAAAACAACGACGGACATGTCTTGCCTTTTTTAAAAATCTATTTTTATATGAGCATGTTCCTGGGTATGTATGCAGAAATGGCCTGAATTGGAGTACAGGCAGAGAGAACAAAAAAAAGGAATCAGACCACCACGTTCTCACTTGCAAATAGGTTCATGGGTCTGTCCCTTAGTAATCATGTTCTGAAATTGTAGGGTTTCAAACTGTCAAGCAATACTCTGCAGTGACAAGTAAATGTAAGGAAAATGTTTCTCTTTGTTCAGTTACACTTTTTCCCCTGAGGCTTTTATAGTAACTTCTTTTTTATAACTACCTGTATGCACTTACTTACCTGTTTTCATAAGCTACCAAGAGAAAGGAAAATAAAGTAGAATGCAAACAAAATGCTTTAGGTCTTTCTGTGTATTTGGGGTTTTTTTGTTTCTTTTTTATTATTATTATTTGAATGTGGGTTTGGTTCTTTTTTAAGAGGTTAATTAGAAATAAAGAAATTAACATTTGCAAGTGAATTCTAATATTGATTTTCTTTGTAAATTTAATCTGGTGTCTGGATTTTGCTTGTACTTTTCCACAAGTCTAGTATTTGCTTCAAGAAGTAATCTACTCTAACATTTTTATTTCTGTTCTTCCCAAAAGGTACCCTGAACAGTGTTGATATGTGTTAAATTTCCTTGTACTGATTTCCAGTCATCTTCATATACTTACTTGGTATGACAAAAGAAAAAGGACTTTGGCATGACTTCTACCTTTCACGACAGTCAGAGTGACTGATTTCTGATGTGAGAACCCATGATCCTACAAGTTAAGTGGCGTTAACTTGTGTACAAAGCCTAAACTCAACCTTGGAGTATTCTCCATGCTGCTGATCATCAGTAGATGAAAAGTTTTGATGCAAACATCAAAATGATAAAAATTTAAACAGCTATAAGTCTTCATTTGGATTTTACAAAGACTTTCTTCTGTCTTATGCAGATTTTATCCTGGAAATGCTTTCAAATAAAATAGAAGAGCTAGTGTTTGTTCAAAACTAAGTCTTTCTTAAACAGAAACCATTGAACTTCTGCATGCTCATTCAAACTGTACCAACAGACATGTGAAAGTTTACCTCCCACTACTTTTCATTGCCAAATTGTACTACTTCTGTGTTTTCTCACAAGATTCAACTACAAAAAAGCTTCAGCCCTGGTCAGATTTAATATGATAACATTGCCTCTTTCTTTTTAAGCTATCTTTCCCTTTTTAATCCCTTCCTTCCAGAAATTTCTACCTCATCATAGAGAAATTTGAAGGGGCCAAATTCTTGTCACTGCAAACACTCAATCAACCAACTTTACTAAGGTTGACCCCTTCAAAGCAGAACTGAATGTGTTCTAAACCCCCTTATTCTGCTACACAACTTATTTTTATTGTTTCTTTCCTTAAGGTCTTTCTTTAATATTATTTACTGTGTTTTACTGCTGCCTGAAAGACAGGAAAATAGTCTTATTTGCTAAACAATACCTCCACTTTTTTCACTTTTCTGGAAATTAATTAAGAGATGTTAATTTCAAAGTTTTCCCACTTCCCCCACTCCTTAGTTTCTCAAATATTTAAACAATTTTTTTGGCCATCTTTTTATATACATATTTCTTTTTTCTCTCTGTTTGTAATAAGATTAATTATGTGTGGTGCACCACTGCTTATCCCCATGAAAGAAAATCTAAAACGAGGGATTTCAGCTTCAAGAAGACTATTTTGTCCTGTTTCCGATGTTCTAAAGGGATTAATTTACCATGTCGTATAGCCCTGGAAGACTGTGATAATTGAAAACATCCATATTCATTGCATGTTCAAAGGGATCTGTCTGACTTTGTAATGTAAAAAGTGCATTTTTAACCTGAACGGGGACCTGCATCTGGTATTGCTTAATCCTATTAGTCTGACAGTTCCAAAGCTTTAGTGTATAATCATTAGCTTGTGTTAATCCTCAGACATGCCTCCAGCTTCAGCCTGTCAGAAGGAGTCCCTGCAGGGAAAATGTGGAGGTGCTGATAGCACAACACCAACTAATCTTATCTTAAATTCTAGCAGCAGCCACTATCTGTGATAGCCAGGGAATTAAAAACAAATTTTTTATGGGTATTGGATATTGCCTTCCCTTCTCTCACACAGCTGTTCTACTTTGCCCTAGTTTCTTCCTGCCTTGCTCCCTCCCAGTCTTTGTCAGGCACGAAGTAATACTGATTGTAGCTAGGCAAGTGGTAGCGGAGGACAAGGAGGATATTTGAAGATATTTGCTATGCTGTCATAAAAAAAGCGGTGTAAGCTACTAAAGCTCTCAGGTGCCTTGCAGTCATTTCCAAACAGGACTCTCTCTATCTTCTACAGATAATTTACATTTCTGATTTCCCTCCAGCTGCAGCATCATATAGCAAGAGCAGACCTGATCTCTGGAAGAGTAGCTGGGTTGTGAATATTAACAAGCTCATCTAGCTGCCATGCTTGTGTCATGAGCCAGTTTGGCATGGTAAGTTAGGAGGTGCACCTGACTACAGGACAAGAAAAGGTCAGGGAACGGGAAAAATGGAAGTTTCATATGCTTCTCCTGCCCTAGCCCTGATGTTAAAAAGAGGTATTCAGAACCCTCCATGTCCTTAAGCAGCACAAAGTAATGGAGTGGTAAAAGCTAAGGGTATTTTCTCTTTATTTCCTTGAGTTGATGTCCATACAGTGGAGAAGATATCACAGAATCACAGAATAATCATAGTTGGAAAGGACCTACTAGATCACCAAGTCCAACCACACACACACCAACAAAAAACTTAAATATCTGAGAGAAAACCACAAAATAATCCTCTCCATGCCTGCCATTATAGCATGTCATGAAGCACTGTGTCTGCACTCTTCTTAAATACCTGCAGGGTAGGTGACTCAACCACCTCCCTGGGAAGCCTATTACAGTGCCTCCGCCACTCTTTTCTGTAAAGTATCGTTTCCTAATATCTAATACAAAGCTCTCCTGCCTCAGCTTCAGACCATTGCTCTCAGTTCTGTCATTAGTAACCAAGGAGAACAGGTCAACATTCACCTCTCTAAAATCTCCCTTCAGGTAGCAGTAGAGAGCCATGAAGTCCCCCCTCAATCTCCTCTTCTCCAAACTAACATGCCCAGCTCCCTCAGCCTCCTCATATGACTTATTCTCTAAACTCCTCATGAGCTTTGCAGCTCTCCTCTGGACACATTCCAGAGGAATTCTTTCCTATAATGGGGGAACCAGAACTGAACACAGTACTCAAGATGAGGCCTCACAAGGGCTGAGTACAAGGACAAGATAATTTCCCGTCTCCTGATCCAGGCCAGAATCCTGTTGGCCTTCTTGGCACACTGCTGGCTCATAATAAGCCAGCTGTCTACCTGGGTCCTTTTCTACTGTGCAGCTTTTGAGTCACTCATACCCAAGCCTGTATCATTGTCTGGGGTTCTTTTGACCAAAATGCAGGACTCAACACTTGGTCTTGTTGTCCCTTATACAATTGCCCTCTGCCCAGTGATCCAACTAGTTCAAGTCACTCTGGAGAGCCTTCTTGCCCTCAAGCAGATCAACACTCCCACACAATTTGGTGTCATCTGCAAACTTACTGAGGGTACTCTCCATCCCCACATCCAGGTCACCAATAAAGATATTAATCAACACTGGCCCTAAAACTGAGCCCTGAAGGACACCACTTGTGACTGGCTGCCAGCTAGATTTCACCCCATTCATAACAACTCTCTGAGAATGGCCACCCATCCAATTTTTAACCCAGTGAAGGGTACATTTATCTATACCACAATTTGCCAATTTCTCCAGAAGAATGTGGTACCCTGCAGAGTGATTTGTTGCTTCATTTTATTAAATGTAGCACATCCGATTTTGCCCTTGTTTTTCAAAGATTTTGCTGAGCTTAGCGGAAACACTTGCAGAATGGGAAGCCGGTTTGCTACAGATGTGTCAGTGCTCTTGGTGTCGTTTCCTCCTTTCTGGGGATTCATTGAGCTAGAAAAGGTTCAGGAGTCTTCACCAGTGGTGTGCAGACATGTCCTTAAACTCATTTCAATGAATGTGCTCCACAATAGATCTGCTGTCATCTTCATTTTGCCGTTTTTTTATTGTTGACTTGAATAACATATGCCTGAGGATTCTCTCAGGAGTCTGGCAAACTTAATTACACTTCCCTCTTGCCTCACAACCCCTGAAGTTCAAGCATTTAGAGCATTTTTGCTCTAATTAAAACAAAGAAATTTTGCCAAATGAGATGTTAAAAAACAATCTGTGTTTCATTCATTCTAGCTCTTAGAGTTGCAACTCCACCATCTTTTCTGGAAGAATTTTAAGGTCTTTTTACATAGGGCTCTCAACATCACTTATTGGAATATAGCTAGACCTCTTACTGCCTCCAGTGACTGATGATCATTTGGGTAATTTGGGTACCTCGGAATTGTGTCCCTGATCCACATGGAACATGTGTTCTCTGCACTCTTAACTGATTTCACTGCACTTTGCTGCTGTGATTCAAGTATTGTGAAGTAAGTCACATCTTTACTGAATTGAAGGGGAATGAAGTCCAGTTGTGCTGCTCTCTTCTCTAGTAAAGGAGATTTTGCATCTTTGCAGGAATAATAGATTAATAACCACCAAGTCGGAAGAGTTTATGGATTTCAAGTTTCATCCTAAAAGGCTAATAAATCTCTCCACTTTTTTGGTTCCTTTAGTATAAGGATCTTAAAGTACTTTAAAGCATTAATGAACCGTGCTATTTTTTACTTGAAAGATGGAATAATCAGAGGATGCCAGTATTAAATAACTTACACAAGGTTGTTCAGCATACAAGGAAGGAAACAGAAATCAGGATCTTGAATTTTTTCTGCTTTGCCCTGTTGCTAATGGCAAATGTAGAAGTATAATAATGAACACTGATTGTAATTAGTATTAAATTGCCATTTTTTCTACTATTGTGTCCATACGTGGAGTGAAACATGAAACTCTGAAGAAGTAGAGTCAGTTAGTTTAAGACTGTACCTGCATAAGACACCAAATCAAGGTTATAAAATTAAATCCACAATGTCATTTGCCCTTGGAATTTGAGAATTATTTTAATAGAATTTTATTTCAATTCAATTGATTAACATATTGGACATTGTATGTCTGGGTGTCTAATGTTAAGCAGACATAAAAACATATTTCATAATGGATAGACACAGATTATTGTTCACTGCACTGGAAATAAAAAAATTCACATGTTTGAGTAAGTTCCATGAAGAAGTACTCAAGTTTACATATAAAAACCATGTTAATAACATACAAATTTATTGCCATCCTCTACCACTCTCATTCAAATTTCATTACCCTCATTTGCATTTCACTTTTCTGAGAATCACAGAATAGTTTAGGTTAGAAGAATCATAATGGAACACTTTCTGCATTCTTTGGATTTCCAAAAACCTGTTCAAGTGGCACTTATTATTAGTGTTCACAAAACATGTGTAAAAAAGGTGATCATACAGGATCGGTACAGGGTCTAAATCTGCATAGTATCTTTGTAGCTGACATGGACAATGGAATCGAGCGCACCTTCAGCAAATTTTGTACCTTGTGATACAGTTGAGATGCTGGGGGGAAGAGATGCCATCCAGAAAGACCTTAGCAGGTCTTAGAGGTGGGGCCATGCAAATATTATGAAGTTCAGCAAGGTGAGGTGCAAGGTCCTGTACCTTGCATTTCCTCAGTTTCATGGCTTCTCTTTGTTGTTCTTCCAGATTCTGTTTCTTAACATCACATCTGATGCCATGTTTATACACAGGCAAATTTCTTCTTGTCTATGCCATTCTGCACTTACCATGTCTCCTGTCATGGCCTGCTCCCATTAATTTCCTCTGCAGATATGATTGCTTATGCAAGTGCATTGCACTGCAGCCCACCAGATCTGGCCTTCCAGCTTGTGTTTTCATGGATCACCTCTTAATCCACAGAAATGTTTGCTTAGTGATATTTATAATTGCACCTCATACATTTTTGGGACACCTCTTCATGCCTCCAAGACCTAAATTTCTTGCTACCTTTCACAGAAGGATTAGGCTTTTGACTATAATTGATGATATTTTTAACTGTCATGTGCTCTTTCACAGATTGATGTGTTGAAGGAAAGGGAAAAGGTAAAAAAAAAAACCCATAAAATATCCCCCAAACAACAGATACTGTACTTAAAACATGCATATACCCACACAGTTGTTTCTAAATACAGTGTTTATTAAGTACAGCTGTTCAAAACCAGGGTCAGATAGTCTAAGACTGTAAGTATTTTATTTATTATTTTTGATACAGTATCTGCTATCAGCACCATTAAGGGGTGCTCAAGCTGCTTGTAGATTTCTAGAAACTGAGCTGAAGAAAAGCTTTTAAGATCCTAATGAAGTCTGACACAGTCATGGAGACAGCACAGATGCCACTCTGCCTGTCTTCTCCTCCACTGGGATACCATAGAAATCCTGGCCTTCATTTAAATCAACAGGAGTTTTGTCACTTGCATCAATGAAGACAGAATTTTTCACCCTGCAATTTGAAATACTTTCTGCAGATGACAGGCAAGTAAAATTATAACCTCACCATTGCCACTGTCTCTGTGTCATAGTGTCATGAATTGCAAAGATTATCATCAGTGTAGTGTGGTACAGATGTTTTGTCTCTCTTTCTTTCTCAATCATCTTTCATCCTCTCTTTTTCCCTACAGTTTTGGGGGTTTTTTACACCTCAATGTGTTTCTCTGGTATTCAGTACCAGGGAGAGCAGCCCCTGTACGGACAATTCATCAGTGTTTGGCCCTGGTTGAGACTAGCATTACTGCTTATAAGAATAAGACATTTTTATAAATCAAGGCACAGTTTGAAATTAAGATGGTTTATAAATGCAATAATTACTCAAAAGGTTTAAAATTTATCCACTCTTTGTAGAGGTTTTCTCATTAGCCACTGAACATGACTGCAACACTTATGGGTGAAAAGGTCATCTCCTATATCATGAATAGAAATTGCATGCTTTTTAATATAGTTTTGATGTTTCATATATAGACAGAGAATGTGAGAGACAGGAACATCTGTCCAAAGAGTTGTAATGCCCAGAAGTTAAGAATTTTGGAAAAGATACTTTTTACTCCTCAACAGGTAAGAGAATACTCTTAAAATTAAAAGGTACCTGTGTCTGGAGTGTTACATACAGCTAAAAGCTGCTCTTAAGCACTTAAGAAATGAAGAAACATGGCATTATTCAGACAGACATCATCACTCAGTTCTGTTTGCAATAAACAGGAGGAGCTGGTGGCTGCTGTGCTACAGGAAAACTGTGATGTGGTGGCCATCACAGAAACTTAGTGGGATGACTCCCACAACTGGACTGCTGCAATGGGTGGGTATCAACTTTTCAGAAGGGATAGGCAAAGGAGAAGAGGTGGTGGAGTGGCTCTCTATGTTAGGAAGATATACGAAAGCATAGAAATTGATGAGTGTGAGGACAGGTTTGAGATCTTATGGGTAAGAATTAGGAGCAAGGCCAGAAAGAGTGTTTTTATGGTGGGAATCTGTTATAGACCACTCAATAGGGGTAAAGAAACAGATGAAATTTTTTTATAAGCAGTTGAGGGATGTTTAAAAATCGCTGCCCCTTGTGCTCATGGGCGACTTCAATTTTCCTGATGTCTGCTGGAAATGCAATACAGCAGAGAGAAAATAGTCCTGGAAGTTCCTGGAGTGTGTGGAAGAGAACTTCCTAATGCAACTGGTGAGACCAACAACTAGGGAAGGTGCCCTCTTGGACCTGTTTCTTCTGAACAAGGAGAACCTTATGGGGTAATTGAAGGCAGGAGTTCATATAGGGCATAATGATCACGACATGATTGACTTTTCAATCCTTGGAGAAACAAGGAGCGGGATCACTAAAACTGTGACCTTACACTTCAACAGGGCAAATTTTGGTCTGTTCAGGAGACTGATTGACAAAGTTCATTGGGAGGCTGCCCTGAAAGATATAGGAGTCCAGGAAGGCTGGTCATACTTCAAGAGGGAAGTCTTNTGCAACTGGTGAGACCAACAACTAGGGAAGGTGCCCTCTTGGACCTGTTTCTTCTGAACAAGGAGAACCTTATGGGGTAATTGAAGGCAGGAGTTCATATAGGGCATAATGATCACGACATGATTGACTTTTCAATCCTTGGAGAAACAAGGAGCGGGATCACTAAAACTGTGACCTTACACTTCAACAGGGCAAATTTTGGTCTGTTCAGGAGACTGATTGACAAAGTTCATTGGGAGGCTGCCCTGAAAGATATAGGAGTCCAGGAAGGCTGGTCATACTTCAAGAGGGAAGTCTTGAATGCAGAGGAGCAGGCTGTCCCTGTGTGCTGAAAGATGGGTGGGTTGAACAGGGNCTGAACAAGGAGAACCTTATGGGGTAATTGAAGGCAGGAGTTCATATAGGGCATAATGATCACGACATGATTGACTTTTCAATCCTTGGAGAAACAAGGAGCGGGATCACTAAAACTGTGACCTTACACTTCAACAGGGCAAATTTTGGTCTGTTCAGGAGACTGATTGACAAAGTTCATTGGGAGGCTGCCCTGAAAGATATAGGAGTCCAGGAAGGCTGGTCATACTTCAAGAGGGAAGTCTTGAATGCAGAGGAGCAGGCTGTCCCTGTGTGCTGAAAGATGGGTGGGTTGAACAGGGAACTCTTATATGAACTCAGGGAAAAAAAAAAGTGTATCAACATAGGAAAGAGGAGCAGGTGAATCAAGATGCACTTAAGGATATTGTAAGGTCATGTACAAAGAAAATTAGAGAAGTAAAACTCAGAATTTAATGTGGCCAAATCTGTTACAGATAATAAAAAGCACTTTTATAAATCTATTAGTAAGAAAAGGAAGGATGGGGAAAATCTGCACTCCTCATTGTATTAAGTGGAAGCATGGTAACTGCAGACAGGGAAAAGGCTGAGGTACTTAACACNGATGGGTGGGTTGAACAGGGAACTCTTATATGAACTCAGGGAAAAAAAAAAGTGTATCAACATAGGAAAGAGGAGCAGGTGAATCAAGATGCACTTAAGGATATTGTAAGGTCATGTACAAAGAAAATTAGAGAAGTAAAACTCAGAATTTAATGTGGCCAAATCTGTTACAGATAATAAAAAGCACTTTTATAAATCTATTAGTAAGAAAAGGAAGGATGGGGAAAATCTGCACTCCTCATTGTATTAAGTGGAAGCATGGTAACTGCAGACAGGGAAAAGGCTGAGGTACTTAACACCTTCTTTGACTAAGTCTTTAACAAAAAGCTTGCCATCTGCAGGGTAACTGGGCTCCTGAGTTGTTAGGCAGGGATGGGGAGCAGAATTCCCTCCTGTAAACCAAGAGGAAGTTGATAGTTACATTCTGTGCCACTTAGATCCTAACAAGTCTATGATTCTGGATGGCATTCATCCCTGGGTACTTAAGTTGGAGCAAGAGCTAGATAGGTCACTCTCCATCATTTATCAACAGTCCTGGATTACTGGGAAGGTCCCAGATGACTGGAGCTTGGCCAATGTGGTGCTCATCCACAAGAAGGGCCAGAAGGAGAATCTGGGGAACTACAGGCCTGTCACCTTGGCCTCGGTGCCTGTCAAGGTTATGGAGCAGATCATCCTGAGTGCTATCGAATGGCAGCTACAAGGCAATCAGAGGAACGGGCCCAGCCTGCATGGGTTTGGGAAAAGAGGTCCTGGCTAACCAACCTGATTTTGTTCTACAGCTGGGTGAGCCTCCAGTTGGATGACGGGAAGGTTGTTGATGTGGTCTACCTGGACTTCAGCAAAGCCCATGGCTTGGATGGGTGTAGTGTCCACTGGGTTAAAAACTGGGCACAGAGAGTGGTTGTGACTGATGCTGCATCCAGTGAGCAGTGGTGTCCCCCAGGGATCTGTGCTGGGTCCAGTTTTATTCAATATCTTTACTGATGACCTGGATGAGGGGATTGAATCTCTCTTTAGTAATTTAATGGGTGACACCAAAGTGTGTGTGTGTGGGTGGGTGGTAGTGTGGATCTGCTGGAGGGTAGGAAGATGTTGAAGAGAAATCTGTACAGGCTGGGTCACTGGCCAACAGAATGAGGTTTAACAAGACCATATGCAGGGTTCTACATTTTGGTCACAGTAACCCCCAGAAGAGTTACAGACTTGAGGAGGACTGGCTAGAGGGAGGCCTCTCAGAGGGGGACCTGGGAATACCTGTGTGCTTTTCTGGCCAAGGAGGGAAATTGTCTCTTGTGGTGCATTAAGAAGAGCGTAGTCAGTAGGCTGACAGAGGTTCTACTACTCATCTACTCTGCCTTACTTAGGACACATCTGGTATGTTAAGTTAAATTCATGAAGGACAAGGAACTACTTGAAAGAGTAAAGCAGTGAGCCATGAAGACATCAGGGGGCCGGAGCATCTTCCATATGAAGAAAGACTGAGAAAGCTGTGTCTGTTTAGTTTGTAAAGGAGGAGATTGAGTGGGTTCTCATTAATGCTTATAAATATCTTAAATGGCAAGTGACAGGAAGATGTGACCAGGCTCTTCTGGAACAGGTTACCCAGAGAGATTGTGGAGTCTTGCTTTACAAAGATATTTAAAACCTGCCTTGACATGTCACCGTGCAAGATCCTCTAGGGAATCTAACAGGAGGGTTGGATTAGATAATCTTCAGGAGTCTCTTCCAATTCCTATCATTCTGTGATTCTGTGATTTTAATCATTTAGTCCAAGCAATCTCCAGTGTAAGGGGAAAGACAAACCAAGAATATAATTCAGAAAAAAACCAAAAAAATAAATAAAAAGTGAGTTTTAAAAGAGAAAGTCAGTTTTAAAAGAAAGTTTATTAATGTAGTCCCTTCTTGGTGCTTGATTCAGTTCTGTTCCATTTGTCCATGGAACAATTATGTTGAAATTGGTACTATTTAAACTATTTCTTATTAGATATTGTCTTTTATGTAACTTTTTCTGATTTATTTCTTGTTAGCTTTTTTTTTCTGTGATGTTATGTGATGAATACATAGTTTCAGAAATAGTATGAGCTTTAGTTATGTATTTGGAACTGTTATTGTTGTAGCTTTAAAATGGCCAAATTTTCAAGGTGTTTTTTGTGCTTTCATGCTGAAAGAATATTTTATTTTGAAACAGGGGTTAGCTCTCCCATAAGACCCCTGGGTCAGTGTCTTGACTCTACAGATGGTTGATGGACAGAGTCTATAAAAAGGAGTAGACTTCCTGTTTTCTTCCCTTCTGGTTCTGTTTCTTGGCAGAGAAAGAGATCTTGGTCAGGTGGAGAGCCCCTGCCTCAGGGAGTGCGGCGAGCAAGGGCTCTTGGTCAAGCCACCCTGCTGGGGTGGTGAAATTGCAGCCATCTTGGTGGGGATTAGGGCCTAGCTGTAAAGTCAGCCGCTGTGGTTCCCCCGGGGGGAAACCATGCCATTGTGTGGTGTGGGGCAGCTGCTGTTCCCCCTTCCCTGAAGGTGAAACACAGAAGGACCAAAGCTTTTGGACTGTATCTGCCAGCCCCAGTGTGGTTCCTGCATCCAGAAGAGTGGCAGTGGGTCAGAGAAAAGCCACTGTTCCCACACACTGTTCCTGAAGCTTGATTATCTTTGGAGATGTCAAGGAAGGGGGTGAACTCTTAACCCTTTCCCTCCAAACCTCGAAGTTGTAACCACTTGGGAGAAGAAAAAAAGGAAAGAGAGGAAAAAAACTTTGAGCAAGTCTATTTATCACAACAGATGTAGCCCCACATAAGAAATGCCATGTTGCATCTAGGCCTGACAGCAGTTGCTGTATGCTCTATCACTGAGAGACTGGGAGAAGCCTCTGATCTGAGAGAGAGATAGATCATAAAGTACCAATTTCCTAAACCTTTGGCAAACAGAAAGAGGCTGGGATTCGGTTGTGCACTTTCATCTGAGATGCTATTGCAGCCTGAAGATGAAACACTCAGGATTAGAAGTTAGAAACAAGCCTGAGACGTACAAGGGAAGCTGATGTTTACAAGAGAACTGGAAAAGGAACTTTTCCACAAGCATCATGATGTGGATGGAGGGGATGGGTGAATTCCCCCTCTGTTTAGAGTGTTGGTGTACACTGTCTTTTCCCGAAACTATCATCAGAAGCCAAAACCTGATGTGTTAGCTGTCTTCCATTTCTCTCAGGGTGTGTGTAAAGGCATTGTGATACAGTTTCTGTTTTAATTTTTCTTTCATTCTTTTACTTATTTGGGGATTTTTCCTTTGCTTCTTGGTGATGGGCTCAATAAATTCTTTTCTTTTTAGCAAAGTTACTTCATTGCCTGTTGAATTCTTGGTGAGAACTGTTCAGTGTGCTTAGATTGTAGGCACCAACCCAGAACTGATCTAGATCTTCATTTTAATCTGGGACAGTAATTTACAATTAAAAATTAGTGTTCTTTATAGAAACTGTGGTTGTGCTCACATATTCTCACCTCTATTTAGCTACATTTGTGCAGCAGTTTGTTTCCTCCCTCCTTAAACATGGTATTCATAGATTCATAGAATACCAGATTGGAAGGACCTCAAAGATCATGTAGTCCAACCTGTCAAGCTAAAAATAGAGTTTAAATTAGATGTCTCAGCCTGTCAAGCCGATCTTAAACTGTCCAATGTAGGGCAATTGACCACTTCTCCAATGTTTAATTGCTCCAACGGTGAAGAATTTTTTTCTAGACTCCAGTCGGAATCTTCCCAGGTGTAACTTATACCTATCACCCATTGTTGCTTCCATATGACTCATTGTAAAAAGCGAGCTACTGGGTACTGGGTGATAAGAAGACCCTAAGCCTTCTTAAGGCTGCAACTTTCTCAACCTTTCTTCATATTGCAGGTCTTCCAGTCTTCTAATCGTCCTTATGGCCCTTCTTTGGAACCTTTCCAGCCTGTCCATATGTTTTCTATATAACAGGGACCAAGTACACCATACACAAGGTGTGGTCTGATCAGTGATTGGAGAGAGCAGTGACTAACTTTTCTGGTGATGCCCTTGTTAATGAAACTCAGCATCCTGCTTATTTAATTTGTTCCTGCGGCAGCTGTTCACTCATAGTGCCTGTTGTTCACTAAGACCACAGGTCCCTCTCTGCAGTTCTACTCTTAAGCCAGGTGGCTTCCACTCTGAGTTTCATTTGTGCATTATGTATTCCTAAGTGAAAGACATTACATTTCTCTTTGTTGAACTTCATACAATTCTTGCCTGACCTGTCTACCTCTTCTTAGAGGGTGGCTCTCCCTTCTGGACTGTTGACTTTCCCATTTATTTTTGTGTTGTTCACAAACTTAATCATGTGCTCTTAATACCAACATCCACATTACTAATGAAGATATTAAATGGCAATGGGTCTACTACTGATCCTTGGGGGACACAGTTATCACAGATGCACTACCCCCATTACTGGTGAGCTTGGCCTTGGCCAGTAGTGGGCCTGCTTTGAAAAAGTTCCTTTCTATCATAGGAAACATGGGAAATTTTTAGCAACTTCTCAAAGAAGCTGTGCCTGTAGGATGCTTCGCACTACAAAAACCTCAGCAGATAACACAGTATTCTTTCTTTTCTTTGAAAGAATGCATATTATGAAATAAAATTGACACATGTCATAAGTCGTGGAATTACTCTTATGTATTTCTTTGTATATAACTGTAAGTATGTAAAATAATCTGTTCAGCACATATACAGAAGATCTGATGATTCTGAAATGACAGATTAGCTCATGCACTGCACAGTGTTCATGAATATATATTTGTTTTAGAACTTGTGTGAAACAAGTATCACTGCTCCACCCAGAAATTTTTGAAGCAATTCTATTGCCCAATACCTTTTCAAAAGTAGCATTTTGTCCATACTAGTAGGTACTCTTTACATTAATTGCTTGCTATTTTCCAATTTAGAGATAGTAATTTTGATATTGGTTAATAGAAAAAGAAAGATCTTCTGGATAACATCATCTGAAAACAATATAAAAATTATATTGATCTCTAAACAAGTAATAAAGTTAAGCAGAAATGTTTCTTTGGCTTTTAGGTGTGAAATTTTTTATTTAGCTGCACCTGAACAATGGTAAGAGTTAAAAATTTCATCAGGATGAAAACAAGCATTTTTGCAGTGTGACTTAATGTAGAGGAGCTCGTAACATTTCAGTCACCACACAAGATATAAGTAGCCATTGACTTTTTCACAGAACAAAGCAGCTGACATTACAAATTAAAAGAGCAATAACTGAAGAGTGATATTTTTCTTATGAGACACATGGAGGAGATTAATAAGTTTTTCTTGCTCCTTGGACAAGCTGCACCCCAAACATTAAACTTGTAACATATTCTTGTCTCTTTGTTTGATCTGAAGTGAAAAATGGAAGAAGGTATTGTGACTTTGTAGTGACACAGTAGTGCAGTGTGTTCCCTTGCCTGAAACCCCCTATGGCCCACTTGGGTGACAATTAACATCATGATTTAGAGATGCAGACAACATTTCAAACAAGAACTTTTATCTAAAGTGTCCAACACAAAGGAAGGGTTTAACAAAACCACTTACAAATCTGCAGGCAATGAAATGGATTCTTAAATTAAGTAAGAAAGGCACTAAGACATTTCAATTCTCCCCACAGCCTGAATCCCATATCCCCAAAACCACCCTGCATAAGACTTAGACACAGGCACATGGTAGCCTACAAAATGGAAAGACATTAAGAAGATCCAGGCTTCCTCTCCCACTCTCCATCTTTCTAACCTCCAGAAAGACTCAGAGATAGGGGCATATCTTGGCCTGGCCCCACATTCCTGTGCCCCACCCCAGCTCCTACCAAGCCCCAGCTGGAGCGTCTCCCACCCAGAGCCACAAGTACTCTCTCTGCCCATGGCCCTTTTCCCCAGCCTGCCTTGCTCTGACACATGCATAGCAGGTTCTGATAGTACATGTCTGACCAGTGTGGGCAGTCCGCCTAAGAAGACATGCTCCCGTCAACCAGTGACCACTGGAGACATATAGTCAAAGAGAAGGTCCAGAGCAGGTTCTTACAGCGGTAGAACTACACAGCTCAACCACAAATGAAACCCCTTGCACTGGGGCCTCTTGTGAGCAAGTAAGTTCAATGTAGCCATGAAGCATGGAACAGATCCAAGGCCCATAAATACTTCCTTCCAGCAGACTCCTTCACACAATGTTTTTTTGTGAAGGAACCTCACTGAGCACAAGGGACCTGTCCATCCACCCCTACAACTCAACAGAGAGATGCTGCAAGTTTGGCTGATTTTATATCCAATAAACCTCCACATGATTTCTGGTTATTTTTTGAAAATTAAAGAGCTACCCACTGAAGAGATACATTCCTATATGGCATGTCAATGAGCTGCCCAGGACTGTGTTCTGCATACACTGTAAGTGGAAAGCAACCATTAGAAATATAAAGTATGCTTTTTCCAATAGTGGAAAACTACAAGGGTGAGAGCCCTGTCCTCAGCTTGTCCTTGGAGACCTTAAAAAGCTCTCTGGACATACTTCTGGGAAAACCTTTCCAAAGATGCTGAAAAACTAGACATTTGTATTGGGTTGTG